>LPNX010617190.1:46425-149627 GCA_001517045.1 Pseudotsuga menziesii | reverse complement strand
TGACTTGCTTAACCCTTACTGGGAATGCACAGCGAAGCTATTTCTTAAACAGTGATCTTACTTATCAGATTTATCTATACTTATCAATGCATAAAACAACATAACAGAAATCACACAAGAACCACAACACCATATATAATGTGGTTCACCCCCGGTGTAGGGGTTACGTCCACAGAACTATGTTTTATTCAACTTTTCTACAAAATCACAGTTCTGATCTGCGCACTTAGCTGCAGATCCATTCAGTCCTCAAAGCCATGCACATAGTAGCATGCCTCTATGCACACAGCTACAGATTTCCTTATCACTTACAAACCCTCTGCACACACAGCTGCAGAGGTCATCCACGCACTCAGCTGGGACTTATCCTTCACTTACAAAATAGCCTTATCTTTGCCTTAACTTTCTTACATTCAAAAACCTAACCTCACTTCTTTACACAAGTGCATATTTATACAGTGCACTATTACAAAACCACGGTCTTAAACCATGGGTATCCTAAACCCTAAACCCTGGACTTAAACCATGGGTTTATTACAACAGAAGTCTTTGATTCAACCCCGACGCCCCTAAGACTGTTTTGAGCTGTAACTCCACTTACAAGATTTCACCAAAACCACGGAGTTACCAAAATATAGGGTCATTAACACTGGAGTCCCAACAGGCCCCTAAGACTCACCAGTGTCCCATCTCGGGACACTCATCCACTAGGCTGATGATAGACATTGTCGGCGAAGACATAGTGCGCTTCTTGCAGACGCCCCCCCTGCTACTGTCAGCTGCTCGCTTCCTTCCATCATGCTATTTATATCGAGGAAGATCTTCTGGATCCATCTGCAACCCCACTCTTCACTCTGTTTGCCGAACACTTGACCATCCACAACTAAGGGTCCCCATAATTGCGTGTCCAGCTGCATAAGGCAAACAGCCACCTTGGTTCTGTCAAACCCGGAAGATACATGGTGGGATTCTCTAGAGTCTTGATATGAGGCCTTGTGCCTTTCATCACTCCACGTTAGAGCGAACTTCTGCCTTCCTTCATCCAGTTTAGAGAAAACTTCTGCCTTCTTTTGTACCTTAGTCGGATAGGACTGTACTGGTGAATTGCTCAGAAGGTTCTGCAACCCTCTCTCTTTGAACTCTCTTACTAACTTCTGGACTTCACAATTGTTTGATATGGTTCCAACTAAACAACTCAAAGAAGTGCTTAATGCAGGAGTCGCAGGTTGATGCAGTGTTTTATAGAATCCTGTAACAGAATCTGTCATCATGGTGCATTAATGACACCAAATATGATGGAATGCCAGAAATCTTTTCCACACGGTGCCAAATTTTCCTCCAAAATCTCATTATTATAGGTATGGAGAGCAATTCTCGTGCCGACGTCGCCAAATCCATTTTTTCCCATCCATCACATTTTAGGCTGCAACACACCTTGGACCTTCAACACAACAACTACCCACAACTGTGACACAATATTAACCCTCAATACTTACTACCCCATGCGGTACCCAAGTTTCAACTGTTCTTGGGAGTAAGACTGTCCTTCTAGGGGCTACTTCTAATTAGGAGGTCCCGGCCTGTCCCTATACTTCTTTAGACGACTTCCATTTACCATCGAAGGTAAAATTTCTCCATTCAACTTAGCTAGCTAAACTACGCCACCATCAGTAACTTTCTGTACTATGTATGGTCCTTTCCAATGTGTCTTGAACTTACCTGGGAATTTCATGAATTTGCTGTCGTATAATAGCACAAGGTCGCCCTGCTGAAACTGCTTCTTCTTGATGTGTCTATCATGCCATGCTTTTTCTCGGGCCTTCTGCACTTGCTGTTGGAACCCTGCAATAAATCTGTCCTCTTCCAGTTCTAGTATCTTCGTCAGCCTTGCTGTCACTATAGCTGGGTCATCCATCTCTATAAAAGTGGATATTCTGAGGCTAGGAACAATGTAATCCATGGGCATGACTGCTTCTTGCCCATAAACCAACCTAAAAGGTGTATGGCCTATCAATTTCTTGCAGGTAGTTCTATATGCCCAAAGGACTGCTGGAATTCTAAGATCCCATTCATTTCTGTTAACATTGCAAACCTTCGTCAGAGCATGTTCAAGGATCTTGTTAAAAGCTTCGACAGTTCCATTTTCTTGTGGATGATAGGCAGTACTCTTCTGATGATAAACCTGGAATTCTTCAGTCAATACTTCAATAGTCTTGTTTAAAAAATGTGATCCTTGGTCACTCATAAGAATTCTAGGACACCCAAATCTGGACAAGATGTTGTCGAAGATGAACTTCACAGCTACAGTAGCGCTACAAGTCTTGACTGGTTGAGCTTCGGCCTAGCGGGTAAGGTAATCAGTCGCTGTAATAATGTATCGGGCCAACAAAATCAATTTCCCATTTGTCAAATGCTTGTAAAGTTACCTACGGGACTAGAGGCATCTCATCCCTCCTAGATGGTTTGCCTATTCTTTGATAGATGTCGCAGCTGTGGCAATATTCTCTTGCATCCTTGTGAATCGTAGGCCACCACAATCTGGCTATCAAAATATTTTGTGCCGTGGCTTTTCCTGCATAATGACCTCCTGTGGGGCCAGAGTGTGCCTCTGCCAAAATCAATGGCTTTTCATGCTCCAAGACACATCTGCGCAGTATTTCATCTGGTCCCATTTTATGCAGTTGTCCTGCTATTAAGGTGAAGTCCGCTACGCGAACCACCAACTGCTTCTTCTGTTGCGTGGTCATCTCAGTGGGTGGAAAACCTGTAGACAAATACTGAACAATATCCTGAAAGTACTCATCAATCATCTGGATAGCAAACAACTGGGCATCAGGAAGACTTTCATCCAAACTGGTAGGTTCTTCTCCTAACTCGAGCCTCGACAAGTGGTCGGGTACAAGGTTAATTCTTCTAGGCTTAACTATGATCTCAAAAGCATATTCCTGAAATAGAATTAGCCGCCTACATATCCTTCCACCTAGTACAGGCTTGTTAACCAAGTACTTCAAAGCAGAGTGGTCAGTGAACATCTTAAAGTGAGATCCTAGAAAATAATGTCAAAACTTCTGTAGTGCATACACCATAGCAAGACCTTCACGTTCTGTCATAGTATAATTTTTCTCTACTGTGGACAATTTTCTACTTGCAAAAGCAATAGGGTGATTGATATTACCTTCACCAGATTGAGCCAAGACAGTACCCAAAGCGATGGAGGATGCATCAACATGTACATGGAACTCCTTATTCCAATCAGGGAATACTAAAATAGGGGCGGTGACCATTTTTTCTTTTAGCACATCCAAGCTTTCTTGGCACTCAGGTGTCCATTCGAACTTAATATCTTTCTTCAGCTACCTTTCCATCGGGGCGGTGATCTAGGCATAGTTTCAGATGAATTTCCTGTAATAGCCAGTGTGACCAAGTGTAGTGCAAAGTCGTTTAACAGACTTCGGAGGTGGCAGGTTCACAATAATAGCTATCTTCACAAGATCCATCATCAATCCTTGCTTACATACAATGTGTCCAAGAAAAATCCAAAATGGTGCACAAAAGATGCACTTTTTCAAGTTCAAGGAGATATGGTGTTGTCTACACTTATCCAACATAAGTCTTAAACTAGTTATATGGTCTTTTACTAGCCCAAAGATAGTCCAGTCATCAAAATATACTTCGAGGAATTTATGTATAAATTCCTTAAATGCGGAGATGACTACTCTAGAAAACATAGCAGGGGCATTCTTCAACCCAAATGGCATAACTGTATACTGAAAGGACCCCATTTCTGTAGCAAAGGTTGTCTTATGTCGATCCTCTGGAGCAATTCTAATCTGATGGTAACCTGAAAATCCGTCAGTAAAAGAGTACACCTCTTGACCCTCGACATTATCGAGCACTTAGTCCGTAAAAGGGGTGGGGAAGGGATCATGTAAACAAGCATCATTGAACTTCCTTAGATCAACATAGATTCAGATCTCACCTTTAGTCTTCTTCTCTTGCACCACCATAGGACTGACCCACTCAGATTCTTCCACAGGTTCAATAATTCCTACAGTGAGCATCTTATCCAGCTCCAGCCGAACTTTTTCCTTATACTTAGGGTTCAACCTATAAGGACACTGTTTCACAGGCTTCGCATCAGGTTTCAACGGGATTTTTATCACACCAATATCCCCCAGGATACCTTTCATCTCTGAGAACTTCGTCGGGAACAGGTCCTGATATTCATGGAGAAGTTGGGTCACTTTTCTTACCATCTCATCATCCCAATAATCTCCAGTGGTAGCATACTTAGGCTGGTCTTATGATCCAATGTTGACGGTACGCGTCTTTAGGGGCTGAGTCACTTCCGCTGCTTCAACTGCTGGTCCTTGTACTTCGCAGTGCCCTTCGGACTCAAGAATATCAATGCTGCGTGGATCCTCATCCTCGTCAATTGTGAGGTTATAACATTCTAGGGCATGAGCTTCTTGTGTCTTCCAGTCAGATCGGTATTCTTCTACCTCTTGATCATCAAATACCTTAGTGTGGATCAACCTGATAGCTACATCTAAAGCTGGACAAAATTCATTAGTGGAAAAGGTAAGTACAAAACTATCAACAAGACAATCCCAACTTACAGTATCTCAGCGAAGCTCAGCCTCTGCGTACCAGTTCCTTGCTATTGGCTCCAGAGTATGCACAAATCTATGTACCCATTCTTCCTGAGGTACATACTACCACGCCTCATAGCATTTTTCTAAATGTTCCTGGGAGCTAGACTTTCCAGCAAACTTGCTTCGCAGCTCCTGGGGCTGGTCCTTGAATCTCAGGCGAAGGAGCTTCTGACAAGTTTCCCAATTAGGAATATTTTTCTTATGGCTATTCCACCATCTAGCTGCTGTGGCCCTGAATGCTGAATCCAAGGTCTCTAGTCTCTGTGATTCTGGTACCCGTTCTGAAAATTGTCCAATAAACTGCTCTGGATCTGACAACCCATCGAAAATAGGTAGGGCATTGTCCTGAGTACCAAGCCATCTGAGAGACTTGGTAATTCTGGCGCATCTGTGTCCATGCAGCTCATGGAGTCTGTTCTGCCAGTTCTCCAACTCATCATCGGAGTCTGTCATACAGGAGTTGTCACACTGCCAATCCAAAATACCTTCGGCAGTAGGATCGACATAATCTTCTTCCTTAGCTGTAATGTTATAGATGTGTTCCAGGTCATCTTGATCTTCATCTAGTAATGGTTCTGTGTACCTTTCTCCTTGTGAAGGGTCCAAGGGTACAATGACTCTCAAATCTTTCCCTTCGAAGGTCATCTGTCTCTTCTTAAGGTTAATGACTACGACATTTTCCATTGCCCATTCAATTCCTAACAGGGCTGGGTAGGGGTTACTGTCATCAATGATCTCAATAACTTCAAAGTCCGCCAAAGTACTGACCCCATCAATATCAATTGGAACACTAAGGAATCTCCCTAGGGGCACAATCCTTTGCTGATTGGCCAACTTCAACTATATAGGGGACCAGGCAAGGGTAGGTTTCCCCATTTTCTCCCAGGTTTTCTTGGTTAAGACATTGACTTCTGGCCCTAAATCTAGGATGACATCAGTCATATCATATTCTCCTACCTGAGCATTCAATATCATTTCCCTACCAGTTCTTCTGACTCTATTAACATTTTTGTCCCGACCATAGTTTTGCTGAGGTTCGCAGGAGGCAATGACTTTCTGCAGCTCATTTAAAGCATTCTGATTTCTTAAGAGTTTCAGGCAACTGTGTAAAAAGGAGGATAGTGTACTTACTTTGTCCATCAAAGCTTGCTGCGGCTGCGCCAGCGGCTAAGGGGGTTGCGCAGGTGCAACTGGTGTGCTAGGTTCAGCAAAATCTTTCTTGGCTTCTATGAATGTCTCTTTTTCTCTTTCGATATCAAATTCTGGGATTTTCTCGGGAGCTTTACGAACACAAGGCTCATCAAGCCATTTCTCCATATTCTGTATGTGCATCATAGCTCCACTCCGCGTAACAACATTAATAGCTATGACAGGTCGTGGCTCGATGGAAATCATCTGGATATTCTGAGTAGGGATATTGTTTCTGGCCTGAATCTTGGCTATCAGCTGTGGGCACTACTCGAGCACATGGTCTACGGCTCGGCAATATCGACATGTCATAGTTGGGTTCTGACAGTCATGGGCGAGATGCCCTGCTTGGTTACAGTTGTAACACACAACCTGGCCTCTGCCTCTTCCTACCATACCACCATGACCATGTCCTCCAAAAGCACCTCTACTAGATGCACCACTGTGGTAACCATAACCATCATTGCTCTGTGCTTCATTTTGTATCCGATAGGCATCATAGGTGCGACACTCAGCTTCATTATGTCCTACAGACTTACAGAATCTACAATAGGGGTTCTTAGATCCTTGTCCATACCTTTGTATCAGGTGGGAGTCCTCGGGTCGATGCTGACCTATTATTCTGTAGAGCTCGCAATATAGAACTTGCGGTGGAAATGGGTTTGGCGCACCCATATTCAAGTAATTTCTTACCAGAGGACACTGATCTTTGTCATGACCTTCAATCCGACATTGCGTACACCAAACCTCTTCGCGACCAGGTTTTCCCGTCTTCATGTTGTGGAGCTCCAGGGCCATGGCTGCCAACTGCGCTTGGATTTGAACAATACCAGGATTTTCTCTAACAGGTGCGGTCTCAAGCTTCATCGTGATTTCCATAGCTTCCTACTGGTCAGCAACCTTCTGTTACATGAGTGGATTTCTAAGATGTGGTAGCAATGTAGCAATAAACCATTCCTTGTGCTGCGCCGGTCCAATTGTGAAACTGACTTGGTCAAGTAGAACTTTGAACCTCTGATCAAAGTCCTACAGTGATTTGCCTTGCTTCTGCTGAATTTCCTTTAATTTAGTGATACACTGTGACTCTGATTTGGGCTTCTTAAACTCTTTGATTATTGCTTCCTTGATATCATCTAGGGCAGGATTCTGAGTACTAGAGAATTTCATGAACCAGGTCAAATCCCGGTCCCTCAAAGAAGTAATGAGCTACGCAGTTCTTACAACTGGATCTGTAATGTTCTTAGCAGTCCACACCACCTCACATAAAAACCAGAACTGTTCTGGATCCTCTGATCCAGTTCCTTTGAAAATAGGGAGCTTAATATCATCAGTCATGTTGGCCATAGTAGATCTAGGGGGGGTTGGAGGGGGACAGGAAGTAGGCGAGGGGGAAATTACTAGGGTAGACTGACCTACGACAGGAGTAGTGGTACTAGGGTTACTTTCAGTCTGCGACGGATTCTCAGGGATAACAGATCGGTGCTGCAGAGTTACCGGGGGGTTTCCAACAGAAGGGATTTCTTCGGGCTCTAAGGCTGCTGGACTGAAAGGGGTAGACTTGGTATCCGGACCTAGGGTAGATGACTCAAAAGTTCTCTTGTACCTTTTTCCACTTCGCAGCAAACCACTTTGCTCGTCGAAGATGTTTTCACTTGCAAACATAGGTTAGTAATACACAATCTAACGGTCTGATTCAATAAACAATATTCCTTTTTCAGCTAATTGCATCTTAATCCTTAGACTAAACGAATTTAAAAACTTACCCCTTGGTCCTTTGAAGAACTGTCGCTCCGCTTCACTAAAGGAAGTACTCGTGTCAATGGCGAACTCCGTCACGAATGCCTCAAGGGTTTGTGTCATCCAGAAATAAATAGTGCGAGAGATCCCATTGTTTACTCTTTTCAACAAGTTGATTCTTGTGGGGGTCCAAGCAAGAAACTGACCTCCACGGAAGTTCGTCCTTTGCTCGGCCAACCTGGATACCCACTGGTGCAACTCTATGTGGATACTACCAAAGAAAATTTCATAAACATCACAAAAACATACCTTTGTAAAAAGTCGCTTGTGCTATGACACGGATCTTTGTTCTCTTGCTCAGTGAATTTCAGATAAGTCTCATCCAGCCAATCACCGATTTCTTTTACAGAGGGTTTCTAGAACATAGCCCTTGAGGTACGATGTAAACCCCTCTTGCATAGATACTGAGTTCAACTGGAAACAGAACCATTTTGTTGGGCTATAGGGTAGACTCGGGGTTTATACCTTTTAACTTCGCACCAACAAAAGACCCACAGTGTTGGCCCTTTCGGCAACAACCTGCGAACAGGTTGCAGTCTCACCCAAAACAGCTATGGGATGCCACAGAATTAGGTTTTTGCAAGCAGAAGAGGGAGATTACTGTACCTTTAGCTTTTATCAATTTATAATCAATTAACACAGAGCTTAATCATTCACATACATACATACATACATACATACATACATACATACATACATACATACATATATATATATATATATATATATATATATTCGTAGTTAAATAACACCGTGACTTGCTTAACCCTTACTGGGAATGCATAGCGAAGCTATTTCTTAAACAACAATCTTACTTATCAGATTTATCTATACTTATCAATGCATAAAAGAACATAACAGAAATCACACAAGAACCACAACACCAGATATAACATGGTTCACCCCCAGTGTAGGGGTTACGTCCACAGAACTGTGTTTTATTCAACTTTTCTACAAAATCACAGTTATGATCTGCACACTCAGCTGCAGATCCCTTCAGTCCTCAAAGCCACGCACACAGCAGCAAGAATCTATGCACATAGCTATAGAGGTCGTCCACGCACTCAGCTGGGACTTATCCTTCACTTACAAAATAGCCTTAGCTTCACCTTAACTTTCTTACATTCAAAAACCTAACTTCACTTCTTTACACAAGTGCATATTTATACAGCGCACTATTACAAAACCATGGTCTTACACCATGGGTATCCCAAACCCTAAACCCTGGACTTAAACCATGGGTTTATTACAATAGAAGTCTTTGACTCAACCCCGACACCCCTAAGACTATTTTGAGATGTAACTCCGCTTACAATCTTTCACCAAAACCGCGGAGTTACCAAACTCTAGGGTCGTTAACACTGGAGTCCCAGCACTTCTATGTTACTGCAAACTAAAGGATAGCATACATACATTCATTAACTAATAAGAAAATTTCATGTAACAGATAACAGATAGCCAATAAGTAAAGCACAATCACATGAAACAGTCGCACAACACACGGGTTTTACGTGGTTCAATTCCAGGGGGGAAGCTACATCCACAGGAACTATTTTTATATTATATCTTGAGAGAGTAACACAGTTCCGCTGCAACCTCTTATGCAGCTTGAGATCTTCTGGGAAACTCCATGCACACAACTAGGAGCCCTTCTCTCTTAGATCTCTTCTCTTCCTATAATGCTTTCTTCTTACAATATACCCTTTCTCTCTCTCTCTCAATCCTTGTGGATTGTTACATTCATGCTCAAGGAGCTAGCTACTGGTTACAGTAAGATAACTATAGACTTACCAATAGAACCAGAGCTCGACTCTTCCTTAATGTCTTACAATACTGATGACAACTAGCTAACTGGCTCATTATCTAGCTAGCTAACTGTCTAACTGGCTATCTATCTAACCTTTCATAATACAAAAATACATGCTTAAATAGGTGCCCTGAAGGTCTCACTATGATACAACACTATGGGCCTATCCCAATAGTAACCCAAAAACCCTAACTGTGACAATCGGCCTATCTGTACTTTGGACTGCCGCTTACTGGTCACACCACAGCTTTCTGCAGTCTTCTGCTATTTTTGGCGCTGATCGTGGGTATGGGCGCTGCTTCCTCAGTTTCTCCCCTTCTGTCCTTTATCTTTAATACCTCGGCCCATTGCTCTTTTTCCATTTATGAGGGTAGCTGAGCCCTCTTGTCATCACCACTGCCTTAAATGCAGTGGTTGAGCTCTCTTCTCAGCTGCTTCAGGTACTCTTTCCTTTGACTTCCTTGTTTCGATATAGCATCTTTTCCTGTAGCTGTGGGGCCCTGCTCCAACAGTCCCCTAACACTTACTTGTGGCTCATCCCCAAGCAACTAACAGCTGGATTCTCTTGCTGTAGCTTCTCCTTGGCTTCCTACGAAGTCCTTGCAAATCTCTCCCTGAGTCCTGCGACATCTTTGTCCATAGCTTTGACATAGTCTTGTGCTGCCTCAAGCATAACTTGACTAATCAGGGGATCTTCTGTGCTATCAATTTCACTTTTTCTCGCAGTGAACTCCTTAACCTTCTGCTCAACTGCATCGACCAACTCTGCGATTTGTTCCTGATATGGTTGAAGCATATTATTGAATTGTATATCTTTTTCTCACAACCACTACGCTTCCTGTTGCAACTGGTTCATCTCTGTCATCTTATTCATCTTTGAAAGAGCTCCTAAGCTCTTGACTTCTTCCTTCATTGCTGTTGTTGCATTCTCTATGTTCTAGATGCTCTGCTACAATTCCAGTTTACCTGGGAGCTCTTCTAGCTCCGACCATGTCTTCGTCGCATCAGCTAGCAGTGACTCTACATCATCTATGTGACACTACATCTGCGTTGAAGTGAGTCTAAAGGCATGTGCCCTTGCTTCCTTGTCTGCCTCATGTGTTCCTAGTGCTCAAGCCTCAAGCTCAACAATCTACGCCTTGTGGTCTTCCTCCATCTTGACCACTATCTCTTCCAGATCCTTTGTTCTATCTACAATTCTTCTTACTTTCTGTGTTAAAGGAAAGGAAAACTCGATGTTACACTGGGGTAACTCCAATGTGATGTTCTGTAGGACTTGACTTAGATCTTGTTCTCTTTCTTCATATTGTCTTAACTCCTCTGCCTTTGTCTGAAAAACTGTGGTGAGCTCTGCATTCTGTTGTCTCAGCTGAGTGTTCTGTTTATAAGTCGCAAGCTCTCTATCCCTGAGCTCTGTGGCTATATACTACTGGATCATATGTAGTTGATCAACAGGGAATTGTGCTAGATTAACCTTGATAGGTTTTCTAACCCGTATCTGCACATCAATCATCGAAGCAGGGAATTGGATGCTCCCTGGCGGTATCAGCACTATATTGCTGCGCTCCTTTGCAAAGACTTCCTCACGGGAAATCGATGGTTGTGAGCTTTCTCCTGCCATCACCTTGACTGGCTGAGTCTACATTAGGGCAGTGTTCTTAGTTAGTGCTTTCAACTCCAGAAGCTGCTTATCTATCATGCTCTGCAGCTTGTCCTGCGATGTCTGCATCGCCTGGAATAAGTCCCGCATCTCCTCCTGCAATCTCGCTGTGATGAGATCATATTCATCCTCTGTTAGTGCGTTCTGTGTAGTTGGCTTTGAGGCTTTGACTTTTTTCTTCTTTGGTTCCGCTGGTGGCACTTCTACTGCATCTTTTCTCTTGGAACCCACCTTATCTTTTCCTTTATCTA
Organism: Pseudotsuga menziesii; assembly: GCA_001517045.1. Classification (NCBI taxonomy): domain Eukaryota; kingdom Viridiplantae; phylum Streptophyta; class Pinopsida; order Pinales; family Pinaceae; genus Pseudotsuga; species Pseudotsuga menziesii. The sequence continues at coordinate 138,269 of LPNX010617190.1, read as the reverse complement.
ATGGGTCTATTGGTGTGGTTTTTGTTGGTACATTTCTTGCTGTGGCATCTTCTAATGCCTTCTTCCACTCTTCATCAAATTCTTTGATGACATCTTCTACATCCTAAACTATCATCCTGAATGAACCAATATCCCAGTTATCCATTCTAAACCCTTTTGGCCTCAGATAGATTGTATGCCTGTCCGCAATGAAATCAAGCCGATTGTGATACATGTCAACAACCTTTGTGTTGATCTGCGATGTCTCTTGGATGACTCGCTTCAACAGATTATAGTATTCATAGAATACTATCATATTGATCTTTTTCTTGACTGGACTATTGCTTTCCCATAAGTTTGCATAGCGCGCGCCTCTGCACTCTCTGCCTTGTAGCTGTAGAAACTGGGTATGGGGCAGCTCTCTCCTCCTGACGAATGCACATAATATAAGCAGCCATGAGAAGTGGAAGGAGTGGTTTGGCTCATCCTACGCTATCAAACAATCTACAAGAAAAATGTTTAATAAAAAAAAACACCAATAAAATTGTTCACCTTCTGCGACCTGCATGACAAGGTGAATTACTGAGCTTGTGACTTCTTTTAGGCGAACCTTGGTTAACAATCCGCCTGCAAGCAGACTGGCTGTAAATATGAGTGTATCATCTACTAAGGCTATGAGGTCATAAGCCCGACCTCCTCTCTGTAGCTTATACTTGTTAACTAGAAGCGTTGGTAGCTTGGTATCCTTGCTCTTCCCCGATATATGTGTCTGAGGGTCCTTACCGATATTGGATAGCCCAGTGATGCGGTGTATCAAATCAATGTTTAGATCAAACCTGTTACCCAACCATAGGTAACCTCTGTGTACATAGGAAAGTAGCACTCGCACCACGACATTAACCTCTGCACCTCGTCCGAAGTCTGGTATTCTCAACAAATTGAGCAAGCCTGACTGCTCAAGAATCTGGACATGTTCCATAGGAAGAAACTCATTTGCATCAGTCCTCAGGTTCCTCTGAACCGTAAGATACTGGTCCAGCCAAAACTGAGGATATGTCTTACTGTCTCCAAGGTTATAGTCTATAAATTTGAGAGCAGGGACATATCCTAACAGTTCTCCATCTTCCTTTACATGAGGATCAATCGACGGTAGTGGAATAGGAAACTTAGCACCCTTGGGAATGGTTACCTCTGGTGCATCCTTGACCCATGGAACAATGTACACTGTTTCCATATGAACTTCTTCTTCCTACTCTCGGCTAGACTCCTCTACTATCTGACCTTGGCTCTTCATCCTTGGCGTCTGTCTGACCTGTGTGCACCTAATTTCACAACCCTAGGTGGCGTCGTCATAGCAAACTCGAGGCCACCACACTTGAATCGTCGCACGATGTCTTCTAAAGGTTCTTTCTCAAACATAAACTGTCTGGTGCAATACTCTGGACTGGTAATGGCTGCGAAAATGGGGAAAACCAACACTCTGTAATAGGAGTATCTCTGCATAGGGAAAAATTATTACAAATTACTCTATAACTCTCAGAAATTGCAAAAGTAACCCTTCTGTTTGAATGATCCATGTATTTGTAATGATGGCGATAATCTCTAAAGCAACAGTGGCTTATGCTAGACCCATTGGTGGCATTTATTGCATGGACAAGACAACACCCAGCGCCCCGATCCTCATTAATTGCTGGAAATCCGATTAGATTTCCCTCGAAAATTGTGCACAGGCACCGGTCTCGACCAAGATTTACCAATTCTAGGCCAATCATTGTACTGTCTCCAAATCTATGGCAATGTATACCTGTCATATCTAGATTAATTACTTGTCAGAAGCTGAAGTGATTGGCCCTCTTTCCCTTTTTCAAAATCATCCTCATGGCACGGGGAACATCACCTGCTGCTATGTCACACCGCATCGTCCTGGACCAAAAAGTTGGCGTGAACTCCACAATGTTAAAAACTCCACAAGCGTCCTATGACTTGCGCAAAATAAACTTTCCTGTTGCGATTCCTCCTACTTAGAACTTTTTCAGCTGGTGTAGACTAGTTATGGGTGTGATGCCTCCTTTCAACTACACTGGACATCTGTACCACTTAGTTCTCTGAGTTAGGGTTTGGAGGTGGAGTGGCTATCACTATAAATCTTAAGCCTATTTCCATTAATCAAGGTAGGAACAAGTTCCCCATTCAGTTTACTAAGCTGAATGGCACCTCCTTCTGTCACTTGTTGAATCTGATATGGCCCCAACCAATGTGTCTTGAACTTCCTTGGAAACTTAACAAACTTGCTGTTATAAAGGAGCACTAGGTCTCCTGTCTGAAAAATCTTGCTCTTGATGTGCCTATCATACCAAGATTTTTCTCGTGCCTTCTGCACTTTTTGATGAAATCCTGCGATGAATATGTCTTCTTCTAAGGCAAGCAGTTGCGTTAATATTTCATTCATCGTCTCTGTATCAGCCATCTCAGTAATTTGAGCAATTATTAAACTAGGAATAATATATTCCATAGGCATAACAGCCTCTTGTCCATACACCAAGCTGAAAGGTGTGTGTCCTGTGAGTTTCTTGCATGTAGTCCTATAAGCCCATAGTACAGCATTAACCCTAAGGTCCCAATCATCTCTTTGGTTGTTACAGATCTTAGTAAGAGCATTTTCTAGAATCTTATTAAAAGCCTCCACCGTACCATTATCTTGTGGGTGGTAGGGAGTGCTCTTATGATGTTGTATCTGAAATTCATTCGTCAAGGCCTCAATAGTATGATTCATAAAATGTGTGCCTTGATCACTCATAAAAATTGTTGGACATCCAAATCTACTTATGATGTTTTCAAAAATGAACTGTGCAGCTGTAGCAGCATCATAATTCCTTACTGATTTGACCTTTTCCCACCTGGTGAGGTATTCTATTCCTGTGATGATGTATCTTGCACCAATTCGTTTCCCTTGTGGGTTGATAGGACCCACGAAATCTATAGACCACTTGTCAAATGCCTGCAGTGTAATCTGTGGTCGCAGCGGCATTTCATCTCTCCTCGAAGATTTTCCTACCCTCTGGTAGATATCGCAGCATCTACAAAACTCCTTAGTGTATTTATGTAAAGTAGGCCACGATAATCCTGCAGCTAGAATTTTCTGGGCAGTCAACTTTCCTGCGAAATGACCTCCTGCGGTACCTGAATGTGCTTCTCTGATAATAGCCTCTTTCTCGTGCAGCATAACGCATCTGCGCAGGACTTCATCTGGACCTAACTTGTATAAATGTTCTGCGATCAAAGTGAAGTCTACTGCTTTGACAACTAACTGTTTCTTTTGATGCTTAGTAAACTCAACTGGTGCCCACCCTGTAGAGAAAGTGAATAATATCTGCGTAATACTCATCTGCGATCTGGATAGAAAACAATTGTGCATCTGGAAAATTATCCTCTAGATTACTTGGTTCTTCTCCTGAGTCTATCCACGACAAATGATCAGGTCCAGCATTTAATCTCCCTAGTTTTACAATAATTTCAAAATCATACTCCTGAAATAGGAGTAACCATTTGCAGATCCTTCCCCCTAACACTGGCTTATTGACCAAATACTTTAAAGCGGAATGGTCAGTGAACATCTTGAATGGGGTACCCAACAGGTAGTGCCTGAACTTCTGTAGAGAATACACCATAGCTAATCCTTCTCTTTCTGTAGTGGTGTAGTTCTTTTCTGTGGTAGATAACTTTCTGCTTGAGTATGCGATAGGGTGATCGATACCCCCTTCTCCTGGCTATGTTAAGACAATCCCCAGTGCGATACCAGATGCATCCACATGTACATGAAATGGTTTGTTCCAATCTAGAAATACTAAGATGGGTGCTGTAACCATCTTCTCTTTAAGAGTGTCTAAACTTTTCTGGCATTCCTCAGTCCATAGGAATTTCACGTCTTTCTTTAACAGCTTTTCCATAGGTGTTGTGATCTTTGCATAGCCTTTGATGAATTTTCTATAATATTCTATATGACCAAGCACTGTCCTCAATTGGTTGACTGAGTTGGGTGCTGGAAGATTTACAATGATGGCAACATTTGTAGGATCTACCATCAAGCCTTGTCTGCAAACAATATGACCCAACAAAATACCAAATGGTGCATAGAATATACATTTCTTCAAGTTAAGAGAAATTTGATATTGCCTACATTTCTCTAACATGAGCCTTAAATCTCCTATATGCTCTTTGATTAATCCAAATATAGTCCAATCATCAAAATAGACTTCTAAGAATTTATGGATGTATTCCTTAAAGACAGCAACTACTACTCTATAAAAAATAGCTGGTGCATTTTTAAGACCAAAGGGCGTTACCGTATACTAGAATGAGCCCCATTCTGTCGCAAAGGTGGTCATATGTCAATCTGTTGGATGGATTCTTATCTAGTGATAGCCTGAAAAGCCATCAGTGAATGAGTAGATCTCCTGTCCTCCCACATTGTCTAAAACTTTATCAGTAAAAGGTGTCAGAAATGGGTCATGAAGTGATGCATCGTTGAGTTTGCACAAATCGACACAAATTATGATTTCTCCTTTAGTTTTATTTTCCTACACAACCATGGGACTAACCCATTCGCTCTCTTCTACTGGTTCAATGATTCCTGCTACTAGCATCTTATCAATCTCATCCTTAACTTTTTCTTTATAACGAGGATTTAATCTGTATGGGCGCTGCTTAACCGGCCTAGCATCATCTTTCAAAGGTATCCGCATGACTCCCAAATCTCCTACTATTCCCTTCATCTCTATGAACTTAGTGGGAAATAAGTCCTGATAGTCATGTAACAAATCTCTGATGTGTCCTACCGTTTCATCATCCCAATAGTCTCCAATAGAGGCAAACTTTGGTTCTGTTTCTGTGCCAATATTTATCTTTTTAATCTTAATAGGCTCTGTAACAGCTGGAATCTCTAGCTTTGGTCCATCAACTTCGCGAGTCCCTTCTGACTATGGAATGTTGATACTATGAGGATTCTCATCCTCGTCACCTAGCTCTTCTGCGAAGTTGTAACACTCTAGCACATGTTCTAACTGGATGGCCCAATCAGGCTGAACAGACACTGGTAGGGTACATTTGTCAAATATCTTAGTCTTTATAATCTCTAGAGCCTGATCAATGTTTGGATACTCAGATTCAAAAGTGAAAGTGAGTACAAAGCTGTCTATCATAACTGGCCATGTAATCATTCCTCTGCGCAACTCTGTCTCAGTGTACCAGTTCCTTGGGACTGTGTCTAAAGTTTGAATGAATAGGTGAACCCATTCATCCTCTGGAATGTCCGACCAGTTCTGTTCACAAATCTTAATATGTGACCTGGGGTCACTTTCTCCTATATATTTCTGCTGGAAACGCTCCTTGTCATTAGAGAATCTGATCACCATCAATCTCTTAAAATCATTCCATGATGCGATATTTTATTTATGTGCATGCCACCATCTTGCAGGTGTGGCTCTTACTGCAAGGTCAATAGCTGCCATCCTCTGCTCATGAGGGATTTCCTGCTCAAACTTTTGTAAAAATTCATTGACATCTGCTAAGCCATCAAACGACGGAATATCCGTAACCTCTATTCCAATCCATCGCAGTGACTTAGTCATAAATGCACATCTGTGAGCTGAAACTTCATAAAGTCTATTCTTCCAATTTTCTAAACCAACATCCGAATCCAATGCGCATGAACTATCACATCGCCAACTAATATTTCCTTCTGCGGTGGGATTGATATAATCACTCTGGTTAGCAATCATTTGATAGAGGCTCTCCATATTACACAACTCTTCCTCTGCTTTGATAGGTTCAATGTATCGAGGACCCTGAAAAGGATCCAACGGTGCGATGACTCGAATCTGTTTATCCTCAAAGGTAATTTGTCTTTTCTTCAAGTTGATAATAGCCATGTTATCAATTTCCCAATCAATACCTAATAAATCTAGATACGGTCTGCTATCGTCAATAATTTCTATGACTTCAAAATCTTCAAAGTTGCAAACTCCGTCAATATCAACTGGTACTTGTGGTAATCGACCCAGTGGCGATACCCTCTGCTGATTGGCTAATCGCAGATGGATAGGTGATCTGGCTAACTTAGGGCTACCCATTTTTTCACATGTCTTCTTAGTAAGAACATTTACTTCTGATCCTAAATCTAGGATTACCTCATCCATTTCAAACTTTCCAATTTGTGCTGTGAGTCTCATTTCTCTTCCTGTTCTTGTATGGCCCATAATATTATGAACAGCACGCTGCGTACTACTCACGGAAGAAGACTACTGATACTGATCTATGATGCGTTGAAGCTCTCCTATGGCTTTCTCATTTCTTACGAGTTTCAATCACCTCCGTGGGAAGGATTGTACACTTCCTGTCAACTCATCCTCTTAGCACCTTCTAGATGTGGTAGCCTGTGATATTTTCACAAGACTAACACCACAAGGTTTTTGCTGCGATACACCCCTACAAGGCAATATCTGCAATCCTGATGGTGTAGGGTCAGTAAAGAAAGTTTTAGCTTGCTGAAATGTTTCTTTGTTCTTCTGCAGGTTAAGTGGGGTATATTTATCAGTGGCTTTAGGTACCCACTTCAGACCTGTATTATTTTCAGCATCCTACGATGTCCTACTAGTAGAAGCACTACTGCGAGTCACAACATTGACTCTTGGTTCTGGTTCTTTCTGCTCAGCAGCAATAAGCTGAATATTCTGGTTTACTGCTAGCTTAGGATCCTTAATGTTGGCTATCAAGATAGGACATTCTTCTATAGTATGATCATAGGACTTGCAATACTTGCATGTTGTAGTAGGGTTCTGACAATCTCTAGCATAATGTCCTATGGCTCCATAGTTATAACAAACAATCGGTCCATGGCCACGGCCAAATCCTCCACCACGACCTCATCCTCTGAATCCTCCACCACGGCCATCATGAGCCAGTTCATGTTGTGGTCCTATTTCTAGTCCTGGTGTCTCAAACTAGACTCTGTAGAAGTCATGTTTTCTCTCTATCATGAGATCATAAGCTCTACAATTATTTTCATCATGTCCTACTGACTTACAAAAGTTACAGTATAAATTCTTAGGATTTTGTACATACTTCTGAAGTAAAGGGCATTCCTGTGCTCTATGTCCTCTTGTTCTACAGATTTCACACCATGGCCCTTGAGTCTGTACTAAGGGGTTAGGAGCCCCACTTGCTAGATACTCAACAAATACTGGACAATTATATTTGGTATGGCCATGTCCTTTACACTTTGTACACCATAGTTCTTGTTCAACCTCTTTTCCTTTCTTAATCTCATGTAGCTGTAAAGTGAGATTCTCTAACTGATTCTGTAAGTTTGTCATACCTGCACTAGTCTCATCTAAAGGTGAAGCCTCTAGTTTCATTGCCATCTCCAATGCTTCATCCTGCGTATGGAGTTTCTATTGCATTAGTGGAAGTCTGATATGATGGAGCAATACTGCGATGAACCATTCCTTATGCTGCTCCGGCACAAACTCAAAACTAACTTGGTCTATAAGAGCTTTAAATTTCTGATCGAAATCCCATACTGAATTTTTGGGTAACTGTTTGATGTCTTTAAGTTCTGTGATACATTGTGACTCAGACTTGGGTTTCTTAAATTCCTTAATCATTGTGGTCCTGACCTATACGAGTGTTCTAATCTGCACTGATGTATACTTCATATACCATGTTAAAGCTCTTTCTCTAAGTGTAGTAGCCAACTGGACAAGCTTAGTATTGTCATCCTGGATCTGTTTAATGGTCCATACAGCTTCACATAGGAACCAATGTTGTTCTAGGTCTTCTGCACCTGTACCCTTAAAGGTAGGTAATTTCATGTCATCCCCCATTCTATTTCTATGAGGTGGATTCTTATTTGCTATGTTACTACCACTTGGCGGTGGAGAGGTAGTATGTACTGTGTGTGAACTACTAGATGGAGTTCCTGCGGGATTATTCTAAGTCTCGGTTGGCTTCTGTGGAGTATAAGGGTGGTAAGGTATATCCCCTGCTATTTTTTCTCTATTATTTTGGCTCTGTTCTCTAGTACTACTTGAACTGTCTTCAAAGAAGGAAGATCTGAAATCTACTTTATATCTTTTACCGCTACATGTACATCCAATTTCTTCAAAATCACTCTCAAACTCTTGTGTTATTAGAGTTACTTATTCATCTGAGGATATATCCAGTACTCCTTTTTCATACAATAACATCTTAAGAGACAAATTTAAAGAGTTCAAGTACTTACTGCGATATCCTTTGAAGAAGTACCTCTTTGCTTCACTAAAACTCTTTCTTTGATCAACTGCAAACTTCGTAATGAAACCTTCCAGCAAACTTGCAAGGAAGAAGTCTACTGCCCACAAAATTGGATTATCTACACTGTTCACGGTGTGAATTAGCTCTGGTGTCCAGACAACGTTCCTTTTCTTCTTGAATATATGCTTATAATTCAACTTTGACAACCAATCATATAACTCATTTGCATAGGTCACAAAAAATATCTCATGTAGGTTTGTGAAGATATGTTTCTGTAACTAGTCCTCTGTACTAAGCCTAGGACTCTTGTTTTCTTTCTCAGCAAATTCTCTTTCCTTAGAATCAACCCACTAGTTAAGTTCTTCTTTAGTAGGATGCCAACAGAACATCAGCTCTTCAATTTTTTCAAAAGCGGCATCGGAACCATTTGTTGGTTTCTAACTGTGCAGACCCGGGTTTACTTTATTGTACCAACAAAACCCATAGCTCACTAGCCCTTTTGGTGACAGATCGTAGAATGTCCTGAAGTCTCACCCGAAGTGATACTATATGGGGTGATTGAAGAATCAAGTTTCCTCAACTAGGTTCTGTAGCATCCTAGGTCATCTTGACTCTAATTAACCAGCGGGATCTCTCCGTAAGGGCTACTTCTATCTTCCTAGATGACTCTGCTATGGGATTGACTCTTATCGCATCGCAGCTTCTAGGACAATGCACAGATTAACTCTTCTGCTCAACTCTTAACCTGTGATATCTCACACCGCAGCTTCCCCGACAGTGCGATATCGCCTTTCTACGCCGCGATATTTCCTTCAATAAGACTTAATATGCTCATCAACTCTCAAGCTCCCGAGGCTTTCTCCTTGGGTATAGTAGCTCAGTTGACCTTCATGAGGATGTTAAACAACTTCTCTTAAGCTCCTATAGTTTAAAACACTTAACATCACTTACGCTCAACTCACTGAACTAAATATACAGAAGTCACTTAACACTGTAACTGTTAGCTGTCGTGAATCAAGCACTGATAAACTCATATACAGAATACTTGATACATTCAACTCACATTTAACCTTCTATGTTACTGCAGACTGAAGTATATCATACATACATTCATTAACTGATAAGCAAAGTTCATGTAACAGATAACAAATAGCCAATAAGTAAAGCACAATCACATGAAACAGTCATACAACACACGGGTTTTACGTGGTTCACTTCCAGGGGGGAAGCTACATTCACAGGAACTGTGTTTATATTATATCGTGAGGGAATAACATAGTTCCACTACAACCTCTTATGCAGCTTGAGATCTTCTGGGAAACTCTACGCACACAGCTGGGAGCCCTTCTCTCTTAGATCTCTTCTCTTCCTATAATGCTTTCTTCTTACAATATACCCTTTCTCTCTCTCTCAATCCCTGCGGATTGTTACATTCATGCTCAAGGAGTTGGCTACTGGTTATAGTAAGATAACTACAGACTTAACAATATAACCAGAGCTCGACTCTTCCTTAATGTCTTACAATACTGATGACAACTAGCTAACTGGCTCACTATCTAGCTAGCTAACTGTCTAACTGGCTATCTATCTAACCTTTTATAATACAAAAATACATGCTTAAATAGGTGGCCTGAGAGTCTCACTATGATACCACACTATGGGCCTATCCCAACAGTAACCCAAAAACCCTAACTATGACAGTTGGCCTATCTGTACTTTGGACTGCCGCTTACTAGTCACGCCATAGCTTTCTGCAGTCTTCCACTATTTTCGGCGCTGATTGTGGGTATGGGCGTTGCTTCCTCGGTTGCTCCCCTTCTGTCCTTTATCTTTAATACCTCGGCCCTTTGCTCCTTTTCCATTTATGAGGGTATTTGATCCCTTTTGTCGTCGCCGCTACCTTAAATGCAGTGGTTGAGCTCTCTTCTCAGCCGCTTCAGGTACACTTTCCTTTGACTTCCTTGTTCCGATATAGAAGCTTTTCTTGTAGCTGCGGGGCCCTACTCCAACACCAGCTGCTTCTTCTGGCTAGTTGACATGTTTGCTGGGGTGACACTAGTAGACAGAAATTTAATAATTGGTGCATAGTGATCATCTACGATGTCAACCCGGAACAATTGCGCATATGGCAAGCCATCATCAATATTGGTTGGTTCTTCACCATTCACAATACATGACAGTTGATCCGGGCTAGTATTAAACCATCTCAGCTTTACCACTATTTCAAAATCAGACTCTTGGAACAAAAGAAACCACCTACAGATTCTCCCCCCCAACACAGGATTATTGACTAAGTATTGTAAGGAAGAATGATCAGTGAACATCTTGAAATTTCCTCCCAACAAATAGTGCCTAAAATTTGTAGAGCATAAAACATCGTCAGGCCTTCCCTTTCGGTCATGATATAATTTTGTTCAGGAAATGATAAATTTATACTGGCATATGCTATTTGATGATCCAAGTCATCTTCGCTTGGCTGTGTAAGAAAAACCACCAGCATAGTAGAAGAAGCATCAACATGCACATGGAATTCTTTATTCCAATTAGGAAAAAATAGTATTGGTGCAAAGGCCATCTTGTCCTTCAGGGTGTCGAAGCTTCCTTGACATTCCGGAGTCCATTCAAACACAGCGTATTTCTTTAACATCTTTCCCATGGGAGCAGTAATTGTAGCGTATCCTATGATAAATTTGTGATAGTAGCCCATATGTCCCAGTGTTTCTCAGAGCATATTTACATTCATTGGCAGTGGTAAACTGAGGATCAACACAATCTTCTCTAGATAGACCAACAGACCTTATTTGCATACGATGTGCCCAAGTAGCATGCCAAAGGGTGCATAGAAAATACATTTTTTTGAATTCAATGCAATTTGATGCTGTCTACACCATTCCAGCATCAATCGCAGATTGTCCAGATGGTCTTTAATCAAGCCATAGATGGCCTAGTCATCCATGTATACTTGTAGGAATTTTTTAATAAAATATTTAAATACAATGACAACTACAAGGGAGAATACAGCGGGTGCATTCTTCAACCCAAATGGCATGACTGTATATTGGAAATAGCCCCACTTGGTGACAAACATAGTATTATGGAGATCCTCCTTTGTAATCCGGATCTGGTGGTATTCTGAAAAGCCATCTGTGAAGGAGTATATCTCCCTGCTACTTACACCTTCCAGGACTTCATCTGTAAAAGGGGCCAGGAACGGATTGTGTACACATGCATCATTCAACTTTCTCAAATCGACACAAATGTGGATTTCTCCAGTCTTCTTGTCTTGGACCACCATCAGGCTTATCCATTCTAATTCTTCTATAGGTTTGATGATCCCAGCATTGAGCATCCTATCGATCTCAGCTTTCACGCGATCCTTGTATCGTGGTTTTAGTCTATACGGCTACTGCTATACTGGTTTTGCATCGGGTTTGAGTGGAATCTTCATTTCCCCTAGGTCACTGAGTATCCCCTTCATATTTGAAAATTGTGTTGGGAAAAGGTCCTGGAATTCATGTAGTAGATCTGTGATTTTTTCCATCGTCTCTTCACCCCAATAGTATCCGACATTAGCAAATTTCGGATTTTCTGCCGACCCAATGTTAAATTTTTAGATCCTTAGAGGCTAATTCAGTGAGTTCATCGATATGTTGGGAGCTGTGACACCACAAATTCCTTCGGACTCTGGAATATTAACATTCCACAGCTCGTCATCATCTTCAGGTTCCCCAAACAAGTTGTAGCACGTCATCATAGATTGGATGGAGCAATTTGCATGTGGATCAGCGAGGTATGCAACAGGGATGAATTTTAGTACTATGTCATAGATAATGTGTAAAGCATTACATACCTTGGGGTTTGTGTCCCGGAAGCTAAATGTTTTCACAAAGAAAACCAACAACTCCTCCCAAGTGGTGACGGTTCTAAGCAAGTCTGCTGCCACATACCAAGATCTTGGCATCTCTTGTAGAGTATGACCAAAAGCATGAACCCACTCATCTCTAGGGAATGATGTCCATAACATCTAACACTTGATCAAATGACTGGCATGGTCATTTCATATATCATATCTCCCAGCATGATGGACCTCTACATCACCAAAGTAGACCATCATCAATTTGCGACACTGCTCCCAGTCACAAATCATCCGTTTGTGTGTTTCCCACCATCAAGCTCGAGTAGCCTTTAGTTATACATCAAGAGAGAGTATCCTTTGTGGTTCAAACACTTTCTCTTCAAATACCTAAAAGAAATATGATAGCCCCGGCAGTCCTTCATAAATGGGAAACTCCACGGTCTCAGTTGCAAAATGTCGAAGAGACTGTGTGATCAACCCACATTTTCTGAATGATATTTCATGCAATTGATTCTGCCAATTTTCTAGAGAATCTTTAGAATTAGAGGACGCAGAACTTGCGCTTCACCATCTAAGTTCACCATCAATGGTAGGATGGATATAGTCCTCAGAGATGTTATAAGAATGATCCCAACTTCTCCTGACTTCATCCTTTACAGGTTCGATATGTCGCCGTCCTTCTTGAGGGTCCATAGGAGAAATGACTCTAACATCCTGGTTTTCAAATGTCATAACACATTTTTTGAAGTTGATAACTTCCATACTATCATTATCCCATCCAATTTCCAGTAGCGCAGGATAGGAACTACCATCTCCTACAACTTCTATCACATCAAAGTCAGCATGTGTTTTCATACCTTCAATGTTGACAACCAAGTTTGAAACATGACCAATGGGTTGAACCTTCACCTAGTTTGCTAAACGCAGCTGGACCGAAGACCATCCCAATGTTGTCTTTCCCATCAATTGCTAGGTTTTCTTTGTTAGGATGTTTACATCTAATCCAAGGTCCAAAATGATCGAGTCAACCTCATAATCTCCAATCAGGATATTCATCCTCATCTCCTTTCCTATATTCCTTTTTTGCAAGGAATTCCAAGTAGAATCCTTCACTGTCTTAACCGGGTGGTGCAATAATGTCTCAAGCTCGACAAGGGCATCCAAATCCCTCGCCAGTGATAGATAACTCTCAAAAAACTTGCGCAGGGTACCATGCTGCCGCGATGGTTGTGATTCTATGGAGGGGTCGAAAGCGAAAGGTGTATCAATAGTTGGTAACTTACTTGGATTTCTCCTTATTACATTCTTTGTGTCAAAGAAAGTATCTTTCTCTATTGCAATATCAAATGCGACCTTCTTCTTCCTAGTGATCCAAACTTATGGCCATGGGCCATCATCTCTAGTTGTCGCACCGATGCGATTGATAATCCCAATGTTGACATCCTTCATCCATGGCTCAGCCTGAATAGTGGCAACTGTCGATCCCTAGTTTAAATTCAAAGGTAAGTTCTGATTCAATGGTTGATTCATCGGTTGGTTCTATGTCTGAGGCAGGTTCTGATTCCGAGTCTATGGTGGGACCTGGTTCTGCATTATCGGCTAGTTCCATACTTGGAATGCAGGATGATTCTGATTTTGTGCATTTTGTAACTAAGGAAGTTGTCCAGCTTACCATTTTGCAATCAACTAAGGGAAACTTTCAACATTATGATCACTGGCTACACAGTATGCGCACTGTGCATGAGGGAACTCCCACTGGTAATTCCCAAATACCTCGTAGGTGTAGCAATGGATTGATTCATGAACTCATTCTCCTCCTTCACCAAATCCTTTTCCTCGACCTCTGAACCCTCCACGGAATCCTCCTCGGACGCATCCTTGCTGAAACTGCGGTTGGGTCATTTGTTGTTGCTAGACATAGAGCAAAGCTTGAACATATTGTGGTTGATTATACTATAGTTGCGGTGCCTAGTTATACTATGGTTCTACCACCATTTGCATCTATGGTGCTAACTGCGGCTGCGCTATAAACTATTGTTGTGGTTGCACAGGGACAAACTGCAATGGAGGCGGTGGTGTATATCGTACCTATGTTGTTGGTTGTACTACTTGCGGCTGTGCTTATGCAATCTAGGGGTCCTCCACTTTCACAAAGTATAAATCGTACGTCCTTTCTTGGAGAAAATCATAAGCACAACAATTTTTTTTGTCATGTCCAACTGACCGACAAAATGTACAGTACAAATTTTCTGATTTGATAACCATCTTCTGCATGTAATCATAGTTCTCATGTCAATGCCCATAGACCTGACAAATGCAACACCATGGTGCACCAACACCACTCAATGGATTGGGGGCTCACTACAAGAAATAATTCTGAAATGTTGGGTAGGTATCCTTGGTATGTCTTCTTGCATGGCAACGGGTGCACCACAGATCATCATGATCTTCCTTGGCCTTTTTGATGTCTTAGACTTGCAGCGTCAAATTGGCTAACTGCGCCTGAATCTGAGTTATTCCAACATCAGTTTCCCCTACTGGCAATGCCTCCAATTTCATCGCTGCCTCCACAGCCTCGCTCTGTGTCACAATATTTTGTTGCATTAATGATTGTCAGATATGAGGGACAAGTGTCACGATAAACCATTCTTTATGCTGAATGTCGCTCATTTGAAAACTAACCCGGGCCATCAATGTCTTAAATCGCTGATCAAAATCCCAAATTGTTTCATTAGGGAATTTTTTGATCTCTTTTAATTCAGCAATGTACATAGCTTCGGATTTCGGCTTCTTAAATTCCTCAAATAGCTCTGTTCTGATATCGTCCAATTTTTTTGCAGTACCTCCCTAAGGCACCCGTAGGAATCTCATAAACCATTCCAACACGCGGCCCCTCAGAGTAGTGGCTAGCTGAATTTTCTTGACATCATCATCAATAGTTTGTCAAGCAGTCTAGATCGCTTCACATAAGAACAAGTACTACTCTAGATCGTTGGTGCCATTTCCATGGAATATTGGCAACTTCATTTCATCTCCCACAATTCTGGACCTTCTTTCTCCTGCTAATGCTCTATTACTAGACCGTTGCTAACATGTCAAGCAAGTTGACATAGAATGTGTGTTCCTTCCTTGTGGTGGAGTAGTGCGCGTAGGAGTAGACACGTTACTGTTGGGGTTCGATCCTATCATTCTTCTGAGTGTATCATGGGCCTGCATGTCCTTGTCATCACAAAAAGGTTGCTTCGTCCCATGTGGTTGTTCTTCATAGTATCGTACTTCGACTTCAGGACCTTCTCCCGTCCTATGCCTCTTTTCTCAAAGCCTTGCTCTTCCCCTCGTACAACCACTTGTTTCTTCGGTGACCTTTACATTCTCATCAGAACTCATGCCCATATACCCCTTACTTCCTTATGAATTTCCCCCCTTTTTTTCATAGTTCCTACATCCCCTGCACACCAGAGTTCCACTACTCTTGGTCCATCTTTAGGATACCATTTTCACAGACTAGTTTCTTAATCGACAGTTGCAGCGACAATAAGAATTTTCCCTGTGGTCCACTAAAAAAATCCCTTTATGCTTCACTAAAAGATTTATTGGTATCAACGACAAAATTAGTGATATATCCTTCTAAGATACTATCCAACCATACCTTAACTGCCCATGATGCCTTGTCCTTGGTTTCTTGTAGTTCTTGGATCAATTCTAGGGTCCAGGATGTTGGCTCTCCTCCTTTAAAGTTTGTCTTCTGCTTAGAAAACTTTTCCAACCATTCATGCAAGAGTACATGGAATTCACAAAAGAACCATTCATGGGGACCATCGTGGATATATTTGTCCAACCATTGGCTCGTTGACAGCTTAGGATTCTGGTTTTCAGCTTCAGCAAACTCCAGCAACTTCAAATTAAACCATCCCTCGATCTCTGATCTAGTTGGATGCCAGAACATATCCCCCTCTTATTTGTAACTCGGTCCCGGAAACAGAACCAGTTGTTGGAAAAACCCACCAACAAAGATTTGTCGATAGGGGTTCCCACTCTGTTGATTCCCTACAGTGCAACCTCCCTGAGCATCGTCCTAGATAGGTTTTACCCTGCCCAGCAACGTTTGCAGAGTAGACAAGGCCTCACCCGAGGCATTTAAGGGAGAGCTGTCAGAACTGAATTTCTGACAGTGGGAAAGGAGGATATGGCAATATGGTGGAGGGAAACCATAATTTATGCAATCATCACATCCTCACACAGTATCACAATATCACAGCATTATTCAGGGAACATCATTACCCATGGCACATCAAATAGTTACAGAAACACAAATTGCATCAACATAAAAGCAACAGATCGCATCGATATAGTAGAAAGAGACTGAATCACAGCTATATTATGCCATTGTAACAAAACAGAGTCAGAGCATCATAACAGATCTATAACGATAGACAAAAATTGAGACATATTCATCACATCATATTAACCTTGCACAAATGTACCACATTACACAATTCTTCTCCAAAAACGGAGACTGCATACATCAGGAAGAAACTCGGATAAATCGTAGTTAAGATATAAAATTATCCATAAAATAGATTGCACTAGATCTTATCCCATACAATTGTGCCCAGATCTCCTCAAAAATAGATCTATAAATAGGATTACACCTTTACATTGAGGGCCCACTACTAACTGACTTCTAACCACTACTGCCCTATTGCAACAAAACTTGGTCAAAATATACATAAAATATTCAAAAAGTAGTTATTCTTCCTCTTATCTCATCGATCTACCCTTGTGTGGTACCACGTGATCTTGCACAGCTGCCATGACACTGCGCAACTCACTTACCCCAAAGCCCTTGCCAACACCTTCTCCTCCTCGTGCTCCAGATAGAACTACCAGGTGTCCCCTCATAGATAAACTGGTCAGAAAATAAATATCCTTGATTTCTATAGCAAGATATGGACTCCCACCACAAAATGCTCCTGGTCGGGATCCCACATATCTATGATATATTCTAGCAGTCGGATATGTGCTTTCATCCCAGGTATCCGGAAATACTTAAGAATCCCGCAGTTTCGTAGAGCCTCGATGGTGGCTGGATCATTTGCAGCCTGGTTGTTTGGGACTTCATGTTCCCTTTCTTTCCAAATTACCATGATGTACTTATAACATGCAAATTTTGTAGTTAGAAAACATATCACGGTTAAAAGGAAGAAAAGTAAATAAAATGACAAATTGCAAAGCAAGAAGAAAACATTGGAAAATTGTTTTTTGGTGGAGTTAGGCTTTTCTTTTCCTTCTTTTTCCTACTATGGCGTTGCTAGCCTTCACCCACAGAGCACTGCGGTGGCTCTTACTGTGGCTTGCAGAGCGTCAGGCACCTGTCTGCTACAATTAGAGCGCCGTTAGGGGCTCTACTCGACGGCCAAAGACCTTACGGGAAGAAAAAAAATGCCTCCTAATGTGGTGAAAAACCTCTATTAGGATCGCTAATCCCCTACCCTACCATTGCAAAACACTAATCTACCTTCTATCTTTCCTTTTAAACTATCAAAATCATTTTAGGAACTTGAAATTTAATAATGCAAAAGAAGTAAAATGACATTTTGTGAACATGGAGGGGGAAAGAAACAAATACTTACCTCTTCTAAGGAGAATGAATAACAATGTGGTGAAGAACCCTTGCAAAATCACCGGAGGAAACTCTTACTATCAAATCCAACTTCCAAAACTCACCAATGGTAAAAAGCAAATGGTTAAAATAACATACCTACCCTTTCTATTTATGGAATATTTGAAGTTTTCAAAAATACATTGTAATTTATTTAATTTTGGAATCCAAATTATTTTGGTAAAAGTTGGTTTTTATTTTTTACTTTCTATAGTTTTGAAAAAATGGCTTTTAATGGTGTTTTTTGAGTTTTGCAGGTAAAAATTGGGTCATGGCTATGATGTAAGCTATTTTTTGTCTTTTTCGAGCTTAGAGAAAAATTGAAAAAGTACTAAGTGTCATTTTACACTTTTTACATGCTCATTAAAATTCTAGTAGAAAGGTGCCGAGTATACTTTTTCTCTTTTTCAGACTCGTTAAAAGTGGATTATGAAAAATGAACCTAGTTCGGGAGTTATATTTAAGCTCTTTTCAGTCTCCTCAAAACACAAAAATATTTCCAAGTGAACTTGTTGCGTTCATGCTTGTAAGAGAATCACAACAATTGACAAGTCGGGGGTAGATTATCTCTTTTTCGGACCGACTGGCCTTATTTACAAAAAAGGACCTTTTGGAGTCTTCTTAGTCATTTCAGACTCTCTAAACATGAAATGACAAATTAGTTTGCTTTCATTAGACTCATAAAAATAAACGGTGGAAGACCCTTTTTTGGGAATCAACCCCTCCTTTCTCAGGTTCGTCAAAAATATGAGAATGGACTCGTCATTTGATGAGCTTTAACGAGTCTTTGATACCCTCTTTGGAATTGTAAAAATGAAAAGGGGCACTCACCTTTCGAGGTGGGGAAATTAAAGGAAATGGGAATGGTTTTCATTTGTTTATATGGCAGTACTCTACAGTCCACCTTTGAACATGGCACCTATTTGCATTTTCATATCTGAAAAGTTGGGTTTTCAGCTTGTCTTTGAGTCGATACACTTTTGTGAGTCACCTAACTCCTTTGAGTCAATTCAAAGAATTCTTTCTCATATTCCTTGCATTACACCTGGTTCTATTGTCGTTTAAGTCAATGCTTCCAATTCATGTGCCGTACCGTCAAACTGTTCAAAGGATGTCTCTCCCAGAAAAATAACTCATCAGTAACTTCACTTGTCCTTAAAATTCAGTCATGTCTGAGTTAGTCCCATTACTTCAAATCAGCTTTTGTTCCTAGTTTCGTGTCACTAATGTGGGAATCATCATGCCCCTCCTGTGAGAAGTCTACTCCTGTCAACTTCAAATCATTATCCAGGAATCAAACCTAGAAACCTAGACAATACCTTGGGCCTCCATGCCTCAATGGCAGGTTACCTCACTTTAAACATGAGATGACAGCATTGACTCTTGATTGAAAGATCTCATCGAGTGCTCGACTTCAAGTCCTTTATTCACATTCGATGGTATGTACTGAGATACCTTAGAAATCATTGACATCAATGGTGGTTTCCCTCGCACTTGTTAACATTTTACATTATTGACTGGTAATCAAGTGGTTTCTACCATGTTCGACGTCAAAACATTGTAATCAAGTGGTTTCTATCGTTTGGAGATCGGAATGAAGACCCTGAGTGGTTAGGATAACATCATCATTGCCTATGCTCAGGTTGCATTTGAAGATCATTTAGAGTCATGACATGGATCCACATTGTATGTTTGGTGGTTGTATATTTCGTAGCTATGTCCTACCTCATATAGCAGTTATTCATGGATCTATAGTGTATTATTGGTAGCCATGATGTGGTCATCATAATAGATTTGCAGTGTATTGGTCTGTAGATATGATTGGATTGGATGAGGTCAGTTACTGGTCCTATATGAGTTTGTCTCCCTTTTCCTTTGTATCAGATGAAAAACTTTGCAAACTATTTCACCTATCACCTTCTTCTAGCTTCATACTTTGTGGGGCATTCTGTTGCACCTGGAAATCTCACATTTCTTAGCAACCTCCATGAGAATTTCACTTTGCCTTTCAACCTCACAAAAATCTTGGCTTGAGTCATCTTGGTCACTTTTTTCCCATACCTATAAGGGGCAGCACCTTCTTGTTTTCTGCACAGAGCGTCGCCAACGCCTGTCCTAGTTGAGCAAAAAGAGTCATTTTCCCTCTTCTTTGGAAAAAACCCTAGATCCACGCATCTGACAGTTTTGCTAAGTGCGCTGGTGGTCAGTAAATGAAAAAAAAATGTTTTTAGAAGATTCCATGCAGAAACCTCCATAGGTTTAGTTCATATATGCTTGGGAGAGGTGCCATTCGCCTTCCTCACCTATAGGGATCTCATCTTATCCTTTTTCCAAGTCATATCTTGAGTTCTAGGCCTATAAATGGAGCCTTCATGAAGAGAGTGGGGGAAGCCATGAAAAGCACCCTTATGCTACTAGTTTGAAGTATGAATCATAGGCAAAGTAGAGTTATCTTGTAGTTGGAGAGGTCTTCATAGTCATAGGAGATTGTAGACATTCTTATTGAGATCTAAGCCATCGACATCAAGGATTTTGGTTGTACTTCTTTCTCATCCATATATTAATGCAAATACATTTCCCTTTCCTATATTTGATTGTATTGATTGTAATTAGATATTATTGGATTCCTTCATCACCAATATGAATAGTCAATTTGTCATGATGCTCTCATCCTTTTGTTTGTCATGTGATCTGTTTTGTAGGTACTAAACTATTGCAAGGACTTTTTGGGAAGAAGACAAGTGGATATAAGGTTGAGGTATATTGTCTTTCATGTTAGTTTGATTTTATTATTCAAGGAAAGGATTTGTTTCTGTGTCTTTTTGTTTTGTAGTTGTGACTTACATTGCAGAGGAACAAGCGGTATCCACACTGATTGAACAAACCTTGGCAATTTCGGCATGGCAACTGGAGGTAAACTCTGTTGTTGTAGTTTTTCTTTAAGAGTTTTTTACCTTGGATTTTTTAGGGTTTGGTCTAACTTGGGCATTTGTAGGTATGGTTCTTCTAGAGTGATGGTTCATTCTTGTTCACAGGGTGGTGTCTTAGCTATCTTCCTTCCAAAATGACAGTTGGCTCAAGTAAGTGATTTTCTTTTCCTTATGAGAATTGTAAATTGTAATGTGTAACCATGAAATATTTTCTTTGGCTTTTGGATTTTATTAATTTATCTATGAAAATGAGGGTTGTTGTTATGAATCCCCAAGTTCTATTTTTCATCCTTACATCCATGTGATATACAATGAGTAATGCTAATTGAATATATACATATCAACAACAACCACAACCCCATTATCATGATAAAGATTAGGGAAACTCAATGTATGAAAATGGAAACCACTTGTAACTCAATAGGCAGTAAGCTAATTGGTGGCTAATTCATTGAAACTTAAGATTCAAAAGTAAATGGGACCCTTCCCTTCAAATTTGATCCCTAGTGGGGAGCCTTTTTATAATGTCTCAGACCCTGAGGATAATCCTCGAAATAGGATCTAAAACTGTTTACAATCATAATCAAATATTAACAACTAGAGCGTGGTACTTCTGCCATAGTTTTGATATCTTTAAACAAACATCATGGAGAAAATGTGCATGCTCGGTCTGGATGGAAGCATGACAGTTCTAGTTGTGAAGTCGCAGGCAGTGAAAATGACGTCTCAAGAAGCTTCTAGTGGCTCATTTCTGACTGGGCTTGACCACTTGTCCATCTGTCGATCAGCAATGTGTCCTTTCCCTTTGTGTTCGTTCCATGCTGGAAGGCACCTTTCTACATGGGCTCAAAGCTAGTAGAGGATTTTATATATATCCTTTCCCTACTCAAATTTCATCACATCTTCCCCCTTGATTCTAGAATAAATAATCTTTTGCAGTGGCTTGTCATTCAAGTACTCCTCACCACCTCAGAAAAGGTTGGCATATGGGGTGCATGAAAGCTACGATGAAGACCTTGGGCCCTTGATATGCTCCAATATGAGTATTCACTCCCATAGAAAATATGTGCATATTTTAAAGTGGCATATGACGTCTGCTCCCTAATGGTTGCTTCTTTCCTAGTGTTAAAAAACATGGGGATAGATGATCTTTGAATCAAGCTCACCAATAAGCAACAGACTTAGACTAACAAGCTTCTCAAACCAGACTTCCATTGCAAACATATCAAAATCCTTAGAACCTCTTAGCAAAATGATACTATGAGTTTGCCTGTACACTATCTCATCCTATGCACCTTAATGGCTTTGAAAGGTGGTGTTTATATAGGATTGGAAAACTGGAAAAGGGGATGACCCATCAGCATATTCGCACATTTCATTGTCGAGTATCCTGCTCGACCATACGCTTCAGGGCATATGGACTGGACGTGTTCTATCCCTTTTGCTCCTGTGACAACCCTTTTTCTCTTGTGACGATTATACCAAAACCATTCTTTCGTTACATTTCCCCTGCTACATGTGGCAATCAGATTCGTTGTTCCACTTCTTAGATTTTCATAATATCTTTATGATTTCACATGCTAGCCATACGATGGGTATCTAGTTTTGGGAGATATGGCGCTGTCATGGGGATGATTTATGCTATGGGTGTATCACAAATGGCGTCAATGAAATCAATTAACTGTTGGGAAGGTAGATCATACGTGAGGGCGTCTTCTCCACTTAGATTTTTTTATACTTTTTTTGTTTCATAACCCTCGTGTTTCTCCATGCACTCAGTACCATAGATCTGTTCATATTTGCGATCTAAGCCCTCGATACACCAAATATTCATAACCAAAAACTCAACACTATCAACTTGCACAGCTTGATTTGGGGAGATCAATATCAACTGTCAATCTCTAAACTACCTTCATCGGGACCGCTCAACCTTGAGAACTTTAACATTCTTCTAACAATTTTTCATTTGAACAAGTGAGTAACTTCTGATCGCGGAATGCTTCTCACCCATTGATCTACCCAACATCTTGTTCCAACCGTAGATCTTCGCATCCCCTACCACTTTTCGTGGATCGAATTCGTAACTTTCTCTACGCTAGTTCAATCTACAGAATTGTTTGAGATCACAGATATATCTCTGCCTTCATCTCAACCATCTGATTTTCTCTCTGATTAACCCTTTTCGTGATTTGAAAAATTTTCTCCCTCTGAGCAGGTTCACCGTGAGAAATTATTTAGGATCATTGATCTCACCTTGTGTCTATCTCGACCCTCCAACCTTACACCTATTTAACGGACTCCACAAATCTCAAAAATAAATCCTTCCTTACATCTCCACTCCACGGAATCGCTTTCCATCGTCTATCTTCACCATCCTGAATCTGAATCGTTGAAGTTTAACACACTTTACCCTTATTCCACTGCTGCATGTTTCAATATATAGAAATACCTATCATCGTAGATCAAAACCCACTCTCCATCCGACGGCTCCATGGTGGCAAAACTTGCTAACCAGTTAACCTAAAAGGTGCTCCCCAAAAATTCCTCGAATAAGATCATTTTCAAACCTTTGGGAAGGAGACATAGATGAACATAAATCAATATTCAATGATGATGATGGTGGTGGTGGTGATGAAGATGATGATGAGGGGGATGATGAAAATGATGATGACGATGATGACGATGATGATGAAATGTTGATTCGGAAGAGGGAGATGAAGACGACGATGATGATGATGATCACAATGATGATGATGATGATGATGATGATGATGATGATGACAACGATGATGACAATGATGATGATGACGACGATGATGACGATGATGATGATGACGACAATGATGACGATGATGATGATGATGATGATGATGACGATGATGATGATGACAATGATGATGATGATGATGATGATGACGATGACTAGGATGAGGATGATGATGACTAAAATGATGATGATGATAAAGATGATGATCATGATGATGAGGATGAGCATGATGAGGATAATGATGATGATGATGATGATGAAGATATTGATGATGATGATGATGATGATGATGAATATGATGATGATGATGGTGGTGGTGATGAAGATGATGATGAGGGCGATGATGAAAATGATGATGATGACGATAATGAAGATGTTGATTGGGAAGAGGGAGATGACGATGATGATGATGAAGATGATGATGATGTTGATGAAGATGATGATCATGATCAATGATGGTGGTGGTGATGACAATGACAACAATCATGATGATGATGATGAGGGAAAGGATAAGGATGAGGATGATGATGATGATGATGATAAATATTATGATCATGATTATCATGATGATGATTAGGATGAGGAGGAGGATGATGATGATGATGATGATGATGAATTTGAATATGATCATGATGGTGATGGTGATGATGATGAATATGCTGATGAAGACGAAGATGATGATGAAGATGTGATGACAATATCTTTACCTTGGTCTTCACTAAATTGTTCTGAGTTTCGCCAACACTATAATAGAATGGTTATGAGTGATGATTCACTCCTATAAAGGATGCAATTTATCGAACTACCAAACTGCTCAGTTTGGATCTTCCTCTTTTAAGACACCGGACTAGGTCCATAAGTATTGATTCTTCATGTGCACAAATATAAGAATAGGAGGATTCACAGGGCCCAATAAGTTGTATTTTTTTTACTACTTCCTCGGATAATATTGAATTGTTAGATTAGTCCTTGGAATGGGTGTTAGGAGAAATCCTTAATTTTTCACTCAACTGGATGCTCCCCCTATCATGTAGACATATTCATTCATTGAACTCCCCTTAAAATTGTGATGATGAAGAAGATGATGATGATGATGATGATGAATATGATTATCATGATGATCATGATGAAGATGATGACGATGATAATGAAAATGATGATGGTGATGATGAAGATGATGATAATGACAATGGAGATGCTGATGAATTGGATGACGATGATGTTGATGATGAATATGACGATGAAGATGAAGATGTTGATGATGATGAGGATGAATACGATGATGATGATCAAGATGATGATGATGATAACAAATAAATTGATGATGAAGATAATGATTATGATGATGATGATAAGGAAGATGACGATGATGAAGAAGATCATGATTACGATGATGGCGACGACGATGATGATGATTATGAAGATGATGATGATGATATTGATGAAGATGATGAATTAGACAATGGTGATGATGATGACAAGGATGATGATGATGATGATCATCGTCTTTGTTGTCATCATCACCATCATCTTCATCATCATGATGATCATCATCATCATCACGATCATCGTCATCATCATCGTGTTCATCCTTGAACGGACTTATGTATAGGATCTCACTATAAGTAATGCAACCAATACAAATTATGACAAAATACTAGTTAAATTAAATTAAACTACAGTAAATTAAAAACATAGAGTTGTTTAACTATAATTAATTTAAAATACAACAAAATATAAAATATGCAAATAAAAAAAACCCAAAATAAACTAACCAAAAGGTAAATATTCAAAATAAAAAAACAAAAGAAAACACAAAATATAAAATATCCAAATAAACAAAAAAAATGTAGAATTCAAAAACACCTGGGCACTAGCTCATTAGCAAAACAACAATGAACAAGTTCACTCCTATGCACTAGTTCATTAGTAGAATCTAGAGCACTAGTAATTCGATGAGCAGAACAGTGGTAAATCGAGGAGCAGGGGATACCAGTCCAGAGGATACCAATGTTCCCAATGGAGGAAATCCAGTTGTAGTCCAGAGGATAAAAAAACAATTCAACCACAATCTAGAGGATACCGGCATTCCCAGGGGAGGCAATCCGGCTGCAATCTAGAGGATAAAAAAGGGCCCAATGAATTCTGTAAGCCCATTAACCCTAGCAACGTAGGAATTTGGGAAAAATACGTCAAATTTCTGAACCAATACAGATTTGGTACAGTCATAATGAAATTATAATTTTTTTGTTGTGCTACCCTCGCTTCTATTATCGTTGGATCCAGTAAGGGTTTTCTATTATTGGAGGGTCTGAAGCTCCTCCTTAAATTAGGGGAAAATACATATGGGTTGAGCACTGCAAGCCCGTCATGCTCTTGTATAATTTTCTGAATTATGGCACAATTTGCAAGCTTTTGTAATTTTATTCTATTTAATGGTCCGGAATAGTGTGCAGAGTCCTGTAGGATCTATAATCTGAACTAGTTCAACCGATTCTGTCGAAACTTTGAACCTAAGACGTGTTTCTTCCAAGCATTTAATTTTGATTTAATAATTATTTTTACCTCGATTATGGCACAAATTACAAGCTTTTGTTATTTTATTCTATTATATGTCTAAAACATTCTATCGAGTGCAAGCTTGTGTAATCATATTCTATTTAATGGTCTAGAACAGAGTCCTCTATGAGCTATAATTTGAACTGATTCTATTGAAACTTGAATGTCAGACCTCTTTCTCCTTTAAAGACGCATTTAATTTTTGCTTTGATTGTCAGTTTTACATGGATTATGGCACACTTTTCAAGCTTTTGTGATTTTTTTCTATTATGGGTCTAAAACATTTTGTAGAGTGCCACAGGAGCTGCAATTATAATGACTGTGTACAATTCAACCTAAGACCTATTTCTCCTTTAAAGAAGCATTTTATTTTATTTTTATGCTCACTTTTACCTGAATTACAACACAATTTGCAAGCTTTTCCCACTTACTGGTTTGGATTTTGGAACAATGTATAGTTCCCTGGGACTCGTGGGCTATAATTTGAATTGAATCCAGTAAATTAACCCTCATACCTCTTTCTTCTTTAAAGACGCATTTGATACAAGTATTATTTTTCGACGACACTTATATATTTGTTCCTCTGTTTGGCATATACCATGGTAGTTAGTGTGGTCGCCTCGGTTTGGCATATCTCAAAGAGTCCAAAGGTTACCAAGAATATTTTAGCATGCATGTGTCTTCATTAAACCCTATGCGAGTATTTCTTCCTTAAATATGTGTTTTGTAATTTCGATCACATCATATATTCCAAAATACTATCCTAAAATCCTTCTCAACATATGCAGAATTCCCTTTATAAATTTATGTTTATTAATTTCTAGTAGTTTACTCTTTTATTTCACCAAGACTGTATAGGCATACTTTTCTAACTTTTGGAAAACTTATATTTTTCACATCTTGACCATCTTTAAACAAACTGGGGGTATGGCTAGGTATCCACCTCAACTAGGAACAAGACCATGTCACCTTAAAACATTACTGACAAACACACAGTCTCTGGCAGTCACTTTAAAATGGTATTTCAAACTCCTCAATTCAACACTTAGTGAATTTTGTCATGCCCTAGTCATTACTGTGTCAGGAGGCATTTTGGCAGACTCATATCTCACACGTGTGAACACCCAAAGGGAAACTGAGATCATGAGTGGATTCCCATATCATCAAAGAATGGACCCATAACATCTGATGAATTTATCAGTTAAAGAGCTAACTCTAGCATGCATTTCCAAGTGGGCTCTCAACCTCATGTTTTCAACACTCAGTCAATTTTTCATATTTTTGGATATGCAAGCTAATGTTTTTACCTCTTTTGGCAAGATGGTATTTTTCTCATGTGGTCACCATAAGAAAAAATAAGAACATGGATGGATAGACAGTTCATTAAAGAACATGCCTATACCTTCTAATGAATTTATCATCACTCAGATAGGCTTTGGCAGAAATTTCCAAATGCCTCTTCAATCTTGTAATTTGACACTTAGTCAATTTCTTTAAACCCTTGTCTCAAAGGTGATTTCAAATTTTCATCAAACTTGGAGTGTAATACATCCAATGGATGGAGGACAACCACATGAATCCATTAAGACCAGTTTCATCCTCTGGAACTACATTCTCTCTCCTCAGCGGGCATTTTACTGAAGTATGGTGTAAAAGCTACTTAAGACCCTGTTTTGGCAGATCCATAATTTCTACCTCAGGTACTTTCAGGTCAAAGTAAGAACATGGTTAGGTGGAAAACATAGCCACCTATAGGATTCCCATATGGTGTAGGAATTTATTTCAACCCACAAATTATGGCGAGCATTCTCCCAGTGCAACTTGTCTAATTTGACCAAAAAGAACTTTTGGGAGGTCTGTATCTTCTTCCTCAAAGATTTGTTCTGAGAAATGGTGCCATGATCAGATAGATACTTCAACCAACTATGGGATGACAGGCCATGGTGGGAATTTTCTCCTTCTTATGAAATATGGTGCCTATTTCATAAGACTACTGCTTCAGGACAATTTTTCACCACTTAGTCTTTTTCCAACTTTATCATACATGCCTATGCCCATTAAAAGTTATTTTGTCATTAATGAACATCTCTAGGATATGTCTGTCCACAATCATCAGTTCACCAAATGTCACCAATTCTCAAGACTACCTATAATTGGTGTAAATTTGGTGACATTTCACAATGTTATCCTATTTAAAAAAAATCAGGAACATAGTTAGAGAAGGAGTACCTTGCACTAGGAAACTTGCATATCAAACCACTGTGTAAGAGGGAGTGTTAGACTAAATTCATCGAGTTTCGGTGGGAAATCAATGAATGAAGCTATATGACCACCACCCATTCCAAATTGAATCCCCAACATGATCTATATGAGGGGGAACCCCATACCTCTCTGCATGCATTAACTAGTCAAGTGACCCAAGAAACACACTTCTATATCCGTGTTGTGAACAAATTCCAAACCAAATCAAATCGTGTCTTATACTTAAAAATAATTCAAATATAAATAACTCTAAAAGAAATTACACCTTTGAGAGAAAAATAGATTTTGGTATATTTTTTGGGAAGAACAAACTTTTGATATTAAAACATTACAAGTAAATATATTTGCACGCTAAATTATATCCGCTTGGTAGCTTATATTCTTGTTTTATCGAGTGTAGGTACCACTAAATAGGTATCTATAAGATATATCTTCCTCGAGTGATGGTGAGCATATACTACGAGAGGTTGAAAGTGATACGTGTTGTACTAGATCTATCGGTTCTATATCAACTAGATCTAAAAAGGTAAGGTAAATATTTCGTAGACGCATGCAATATTTATTACCAATGGAGGGCCATGTAATTCTGATGCTGAGAGAATAGGTGACATTGAGTTTCCCTTGAGGTATAGAAATCTAGTGCAATAATGGGTACCTAATAAGCTACCTCAAGTGGACACAGATTTCTTCATCAATGGGAGGATGTATCGCATTGCTCCTTCGTCCTTACATGGATTTTTCCATGGATGCCATAAAGGTCGGCTATGGCACTGTAACTAAATTGATGGAGTATGTTGGACCATTATATAGATACAATAACTAGTTGATCTTGGTAAAATATACTCGAAGAATAAGGAGATACGGAGTTGCCGCAAATTATATACAACTAACAAAACACAATAAAAGCAAAGGGGCGACTATGTATATTGATGGGAGACCAAAAGCATTCGGAAACATTGCTGGCTTTGTAAATAGTACACGGCCAGTGACATCAACTAAGCAACTGAATTGTGAATTTGAGGGATGCGAAGAACATCGTATATTTGTATGTGCAACAAAAACAATACTTCCAGGTGAAGAGTTGTTGATCGATTACAACTTAAATCAAATAGATGTGGCTTCCATGGTCCAGGGTAATTGTGGAAGGTCACACACTATGCCTCATCAGGTAAATGCTAAATATAGTAACTAAACATGACTACAATAACTAAATGTTTCGATTTTTTTTTAACATTCCATTTCCACCGTTGACATTCACTTTTTTCGTGCATACTCTGAATATTTCCATGTGATAACATGCTTATTACACTGTTATGCTTATCTCAATTTTTTTTATGTTACAATTATTGACTCAAGTTTTATTTATTGATTTATTTTGTTAGGGTTGCAACAGTGGAAAGTCACATGCTTCTTCCATGGTCTAGGGTGACCATGGAAGGTCACAATCTATGGCTCGTGAGGTAAATGTTAAATATAGCAAATAAATATGACGTCAATAACAAAATGTTTTGATTTTTTCAGTTAACATTCGATTTTCACTATTACCATTTCCTTTTGTCATGCTTATTGTGAATATTTCCATATGATAACATGCTTATTACATTATGGTAGGGTTCTGCTCATCCCCATGGAGCAGAACATTTATCTCCTCTATCGGAGGTAAAAGTAAATATTATTACAGTATCTCAATTTTGTTTATGTTACAATTATTGACTCAACTAAATATAGTAACTAAATATGACTACACTAACTAGAAACTCCAACCCCAGGAGATTTCCATGTGACAACATGCTTATTACACTATGGCAGGGGTCTTCCCATGGTCGTCATGCAACAGAATGTGTGTCCTCTACTTCCATGGTCCATGCTAACTATGGAAGGTCACACTCTATGCCCCATCATGTAACTATTAAATATAATAACTAAATGTTGATTTTTTTTGTTAACATTCAATTTCCACTGTTACCATTCACTTTTTTCATGCTTATTGTGAATATATCCATATGATAACATGCTTATTACACTGGGGCAAGGGTCTTCTCATCGCCATGGAGAAGAACATGTATCTTCTCCATCGAAGGTAAAAGTAAATATCATTGCAATATCTCATTTTTGTTGGTGTTACAATTATTGAATCAACTAAATATATTAACTAAATGTGATTACAATAGCTAGAAACTCCAACCCCAAAATATTTCCATGTGACAACATGCTTATTACACTGTGGCAGGGGTCTCATGCCCATGTTCGTCATGGAACAGAATGTGTGTCCTCTACTTCTTTGGTAAAAATAAATATTATTGAAATATCTCAATTTTTATTATGTTACAATTATTTTCATAACATTTATTTATTGATTTATTGTGTCAGGGTGGCACCGGTGGAAAGGCACCTACTACTTCCAAGGTCCAGGGTAAACGTGGAAGGTCACGCTCTGTGCCCCGTCAGGTAAGTGTTAAATATAATAACTAAATGTTTCGATTTTTTCTATTAGCATTCGATTTCCACTGTTGACATTCACATTTTTATGTGCTTATTGTGAATTATTGATTTATTTATCATGTCAGGGTGGGGACTGTGGAAAGGCACCTGCTACTTGCACGGTCCATAGTTACCGTGGAAAATCACCCACTAGAAGTAGATCAGTAGGGGGTGACCGTGGGAAGTCACCGTCCACAACACCGCATTAGGTAAGTGTCAGTTCTTAGTAGTAACTAAATTTCATTACAATAACAATGTTTGAATGATGTTAAAAATATTTTTCTTAATTTTATTGTTTGATGAATTTAGTCCAGTGCACTTCATATGGGTGATGAGGAGCTTGAGGATGAAATTTACTATTCCATAGACCCTATGGATACTATAAAGAAGGCCCTGAAAAAGGAAAACATAGAGATGATCTCCTTGGCTTGCATAAGGCCCATGACACGGGAGATCAGGGCAAGGATTGAAGAGCTGAAAGAACAAATCAAATCTTATGGGGTAAGTGGCATCTTCACATATTTTTTTAAGCTATGACATGATTTCATATCTGATATTATGTTTTCTATTTTACCAACTGAT
This sequence comes from Pseudotsuga menziesii, assembly GCA_001517045.1. Classification (NCBI taxonomy): domain Eukaryota; kingdom Viridiplantae; phylum Streptophyta; class Pinopsida; order Pinales; family Pinaceae; genus Pseudotsuga; species Pseudotsuga menziesii. The sequence continues at coordinate 106,902 of LPNX010617190.1, read as the reverse complement.
CTGATAAAGTAAATTTTTTCATTTGTAGGAGTTTCTTACAACCCATGACTAGAGAAATTGTCGAGAAAGGTATAGATAGCATTCATGCACCAATGCAACAACAACGTCGACAAAGCAATGTACAAATGAGGCTTTCTGACACTCCTTTATTTGGCCTCGAATCCATTGATGAGGGCACTGATTTTGATCAGCATGACATGTCGGAGCATGATGAGACAGAGCCTAGGACTCCACATGACTCCGGATATGAACCTACTGTAGATGACCAGGAAACTTTTCCTAGAGAAGCACGAGTTAAAAGCACCGGATCACTAGATCTAACCTTTTTGGTGGATCACACTTGTGTTCCACTCAAGATTCAAAATATTGCGGGTATTTATTAATTAATTTATTCATTTTAATCATGAAATTGAAATGGACATACGCTGAAATTATTATAAATTAATGGATTACATGTTTATGTAGAAAACAATGTTTTCTACATGAATTTGAATGACAAAGCATTGGAGTTGTTTGGCTCCACCATTCACACATGGTGGAATAGCCAAGATAGTGCAAAGAGGGATGTATTTATAGACCACATGGTAAACTTGTTCGGCAATACATTCAACAAGAAAGTGGTTGCAAAGTTAGCCGGCGAGAATTTAAAATATACCAGGGCCCAATATAGGGATAAATTGCAACTTGACCTCAAGCATGAGCGCCCTCCCATGGTTACGAAGAAAGAGTGGAAGGCACTCATAGAGGATGCAAAGGAGAACTTTCTAAAAAGACAAAGAAAAAAACCACGGCCTGGAAAAGAAAGGTACAACGCATATCATCTTTTTACTAAAATATGCTCATTTCTTTTTTTCTTTTTTGTCTTAAGCAAGAATTCTGATATCTAACATTTTTCAAAATTTTCATATATAGGCTATTGGACACCTCCAAAGAAACCAAGGCTAGAGTGGAAAAGCACGGGAAACATAGACTGGGCTAGGGTGGCTATCGAAAATGAAGAGCCTAAATCATAAGAGTTAAATGATTAACTGTGGGGAATATTTATTTCAAAGTAGTGAACAAATATCTATTTTTGATAGAGGGAATTTTATATGTGTTATGCATTGCATGGAAATACGTTCCAAGAATTTGTCATCAAGGAAGACCTAAATCTTGGTTTCAAGTATGGTTTTAGAAGTGACATTGAATACCAAAAAAGCTTGGGGCAGAATCCAATCTCTCCAATGACGTAGATGCAGGTAAATAAAATGAATAAGGAAATCATTGCAGTATACTATTAACGTCTATTCAGTTTTTATTATATCACCCATAACTAAACAATTAAGTTTTCTTTTAAGAAAGAGTACAACCGCAGCACTAAATCAAGTGGTACTTCGCACGTACCAGTTGATGTTGGGGTGTGCATGTCCCATGATAGTGGGGAGCAGAGTGGCCATTCTGGTATGTGTGCTTTGTAAATAGAAATATCTGCTGTGATTATAGATATTTATTTCCTGACGTATACTTTTAAATTTCCTTCTTTTGATCGAAGACCGTGAAGCTCAGGAGGGTGAACCGCAAGAGGACTTAGCAAGTAGAGAAACAATTAACACACCAGCTGTCACATCTACACAGACAGGTAAAGAGCAATATTGTAATTTTAATCAAAATGATGAACTATTAATTTCAATAATATTTCAACATATCGATATGCCCATTTTTGTTGTTGCAGTTCATGCCCCTTCAGGTCTTCCTCCATGCCCTAGTCAACGACATACAAGAAGCATGATACATGAGGGCATGGAAACACAAACACTAGCAGGACATGGATTTGTAGATCATCCACCAAACGATGATGATAATATCCCAATTATCATTAGTTATTTCAATGCAAAAAAACAAAAATCAAAGAAAAAGTAAATGTATAAATCCATGACTTGTATTTGGATGTATATCGATGTTGTTAGTCTAAAACAATGTTTATATGAATTACCTCATTATGATTCAATGTTTTGATGAGTATCCTAGTTATGCATGAATGTTTAAAGTTTTCTATGTAAACAACATCATTTCTTGGGTGTGGGGAATTGAGAGCAATGTGAGGTGGGGGGAGGAAATATGAGCACCTTCACGTGGTTGGCCCTGTTCAGTAGGGAATATAAAATTGTTCTCAACATAGAGAGGAGCTCAATAAGGTATAAATACTCTTTTATTACTACGTATTAAGGATGGTTGCAAATTTTTGAATGCATGTCTATTTCTTAAAAAATTGTTAATAAATTTAACATTTCACAGTTCATTGATTTCTATAGGACTTTGTAGTAGGATTTAAATGACTGTTTATTTGCTTATATATTATTTACTCATATAAAAATTATGTCTTTGATGATTTATGCAGGTCTTGGTGATGGAAATGCATCTCGTGGAAAACTCTTATCAAGTTGTATGGGTGAATGTATCTGGCAATACGACAATGATAAGGTAAGGGTTTTGACGTGTTCTTTATCCTTAATGTGTTTGTATTTATCCTTAAATTCTATTTCATTCTATTAAGATACAAGAGATACAACCAATAGTAAATAACTACTTTTATACTATCATCCAAACTAGGATACAACCTTCTACATAAAACACAAATGCTTCTTAGCAACGTAGAAAAATAGAAGAAAAATCACGTAGAAGAAATTAGGCTTTTTTCGGCTCTTCTTCCTATAATTTTGGCATGATGAAATCCTAGGTTAAGAAATTTTAATTTTTCAAACCCTAATTTTTCATCTATATTTCAAAACTAAATATTCTAATTTGTATACTTGTAAATGTCATTCTCAGGTTATTTTTGTTTCTCTTAGGTTTTAGACTTAATTTTTATGTGTTTTTGTAACTTTTATTTTATCAAAAAAGAAAGCCCTAAAAAAAGAATTTCTGTGTAAAACCCTAAAAACGTAGACCTGTTGCTCCCATAATTCGAGCCCTATCCTTTATCAACCACAAGTCTGCAATATGTATTGCAGACCTCATATGCCCTAGCTTCCTTCTCTGCACACTCAAAACAGAAAACAAGTTAGTATTTTGAAACTATTTAGATGGTGGTGTATTTTTTATAAATATATCTTATTGATTTGATTAGTTTTCTGCCCTGTTTGCATTAGTTTTCTGGGGAAATGTAAGTCTGATTTTTCACTAAGATCTGGAACCTTACATATCTGAATGCACAGTGATATAATTCTGACATTATTTCATTGAGTATTGTTTTGGATTTTCTTAGTACTAATTACGAGTATTGAGAGCTGGGTGATGGTAAGGGACTTGACGATTTTATATTTCAGAGCTTACATACAGGATCGAGTGAATGATAATAACATTATGGTTAGCTTGGCACTAAATTTTCATTAAGTTAGTATTTTATATCTATGCTATGACATACACAGATCTAGAAATCATATGCTAAATGTCACTTTGAATGATTAACACTGGTTATTGGTTGCACTATTTTACACGTTCTGATTACTGTGATGATAAACTTTCAGTTGCTGCATGGGACATATGTGGACCATAAATTCATATGTCTAGATCTTCAAAGGTAGTAGATAAAGTGATGTTATTGCATGAGGAGTGTCTCCAAGGAAATTATGATATGGTTTCTAAACTACAAATTGCATGCTCAACTGTGCAACCTACTTCTCAGTGCCAAAAGGTAATTTATGATGAGTTGTTTGGTACATGAGATCAATCCTAGTAATATAATAGAAATAAGTTGTCAATTCTTTGTTGAATAACATGTCTCTTTCCCATCATGTGCTTAGGGGAATGTTTTTATCTTATGGGCATATTTGGTACTAACTTGACCAATTTTGGCCATGCTTGAGGTGGTTTCATAATAAGGATAAAATTTTGATATTCACCTCTTCCAATAATGAGCAACATCAAAACAACTTACCACCAGTGGGCACTATAAAGATCCTACACAGATTTTCCAGGGGAACAACTACTCTGTTTCCCTAGGGGTTGAGTTATTTTTTTAATTATTTATTTATTTTTCAATAAAGATGAATTCAATGCACCGTATGTTTTTTTTTAGTATGATGAATTATCACTGGTACCTCTTCACACGTAGTAGAGCAAGTGATGATATTTTACTAGGAGTGTTTCCAAGGCAATTTTGATATGGTTTCTAAACTACAAATTGCATACTCAACTTTGCAATATGCTTTTGATCAATGCCAAAAGGTGATCTATGATGAATTTTTTGTACACATAGTAAAAGAATAGAAATAAGTTGTCAATTTTTTGTTGATTAACATGTCTCTTTCCTATCATGTGCTCAAGGGACTTTTTTTTTCTTTCGGGCATATTTGGTACTAACTTTGACCAATTTTTGCCATGCTTGAGGTGGTTGCATAAGAAGGATCAGTTTTTCATTTTCATCTCTTCTGAAAATTGCGAGCTTGACCTTCTCTAGCCACATTTACACCTGTGGGTTTCCTCAGTCTTCAAAGCTTGGGCTCCCTTCATATTTAGAAGATGGGCTTCCTTTACTTCTGACTTGTGGGCTTCTTTAAGCTTGTGTAGGCTTCTTCCAAGCTCTGTGGGAATCCTTCCAAGCCCTTGTGGGCTCTTTAAGCCTCAGTGGGCTTAACCTAAATTCATATCACAATAAGTTGAACCGATCCTAATGGTGCCTACGTATTTTATCGATGATATTGTTATAGATGGACCCCCCTACCTTATCATAGAAATCGGCTCTCAATGGTTCTTAGAAAATCATTTAATTAATGTTTATACAATCCCTATGGTGGTTACAATGTATTTTATCGATGGTATTTTTATAGACATACCCTCCTACCTTGTCATAGAATCCGCTCTAAGAGGTGCCACTTTAGCCTCTAATTATGTATTTTAGCCAATTATTATGAATTTGTGCATCATAATCAAAAAACAATTTTTGAGGCAATAATTAGGGTGCTCGGGGGAACTTTGGGTACTTTTGGGCACTTTTTAAATCATTATGCCTTTTTTTTAGAGTCAGTTAACACTTTTTGACCTCCCCCCTGAACTTCCCATTTTTTTTTCCCTTTTACTTCAATATGTTTTTTCCCATAGCTTACTTTCCCCGTATATTTATTTTCTATAAATCACCTTTCCTGTGTTATATTTAATCCATTTCTTTGTTCACAAGCACTTATTGAAGATCTAAAACCGTATAAAGGAAGGTGCCTTTCCACAGTTTTTTAAATTTTTTTTGAAACCTCCAGGTTTCGTCTCAATATCGACCAACTTTCGTCATGGGTACTGCAAAACCATTGAAACTCGGAGTGGCTTTCCATGAATACTATCACTCTAGAGACGCAGTTTCGTGGAACAATTATCATTCAGCTTGTAGATTTCATCAAAAGTGTTTGGTTTTCCACGGTTTTCCATGGAAGAAGTTTCTCTTCAAATTCCAGAATTCGTCGATAGAGCGACCAACTTTCTTCGCATAGGTTCCACGGTTTTATGTGGAAACTAAATTTTGTCTAGCAGTTTTTGGCCATATTTTCATCATTATAGGGATGACAAATTGATTGATAGAGTGACAAATGCATGGAAGAATTTTCTGTTCAAATTCCAAAATTCGTCGATAGAGTGACAAATGATCGTCGAACGTGTTCCACGGTTTTTCGTGGAAACTAGATTTTGTGTAGTAGTTTTTGGCCATATTTTTTGTCGTTATAGGGATGAAAACTGTGTCAATAGAGCGATGAAACGTAGAAAATGAATTCTAAAAAATAAATTCCAAGGCCACCGTATAGAAGACACGTGGCGGCCATTTTTCGTCTCTATATCGACGGCTTATAAAGTTTGTTAATATATCCACGCAATAAGTGCCACAAAACACCATGACCATTATTGTCACAAGTGAGACAACAAAACCTGGGAATAGCAACGAAAAACCATCATAGTTTTGATATTAAGTATTAGTGTTTGCCTGCTAATTGAACTTCACTTGAAGGAAACGATCACTCTCACTCAATGGAAGTCTGAAGCCATCAAAGCGTACAATGAAGAAAGGAAAATATTGATGACTTCGGTATTTTCATTTTAACTATGAGCATTGGCAGTTCAGACACTTTGGATTCCCTCCCACAAAATCCTAATTGTTGGCAATGCTTGGTGGTGGGCACCTTCAAACTCAACTTTGATGGGGCGGTGAAAGGGATTCTTGTCTCGACTAGATATGGTGGGGTCATTTGCAATGCTAAAGACAGTAAGTGTCTTCTAGGGAGACCTTGGAGAAACCATGAACACTGTTGCAGAATTGGAAGCCATGGTTAGTAGACTAAGGTGGGAATTGCATAAGCTATGGAAACCACTGCTAGTGGAGGGGGACTCCATGCTCATAATCTCCAAGGTGGGATGAATCCAACAAGGATCAGATATTTCCAAAGTCTCTCAAAATCAGAAGTGGGAGAGCAGGTTGCTTGCGCTTCAACGCTTGCTGGCCACCACCCCTGCCATCTAGTTCATGCATGTTCAAAGACAAGGGAATAAGGTGAAAATGTGTTGGTGAACAAATGGGTGGGAGAATGTGTCCCCTTCCATGCAAGCCTACTGGCAGACACCTATGACCTGGAATTACGACGACAATTTATGAAATTCGATGCTATCAACATAGGCCAATTGGAAAGAGATCGGACATGCGAAGGGGAAATTCCAACCAGGATGGTAGCCATGCGGCACCTACCAAGGCAGGGAGATCCTTCCATATAGGACCTAACATTACTCACAAACTTATATCTTGATAGAATCATTATGGAAAATGGAGGCGGGGGNAGGATGGTAGCCATGCGGCACCTACCAAGGCAGGGAGATCCTTCCATATAGGACCTAACATTACTCACAAACTTATATCTTGATAGAATCATTATGGAAAATGGAGGCGGGGAGGAAAGGACATATGACAATTTCAACACAAGGAAAGGATCTAGGTTTGCAGTTCAATCGCCACGTATATCATAACTAATGATACAACAGTCTCATTAAGTCTCGTTTCGAGCATAAGGGATTAATTCCCAAATGGGGAAATATGGGAGCGTTAATGGAGGGAATGGTGTCCGTGTAGGCTACAACGTGTGGGAAAGAACGAAGTTGAAGCAGCTCCTAGATCTTCGCAAAATTAAAGCATGTGGTATGTGGGCAGGGAATTATCTTATTAAGATCAATGAGTGTGAAGGAATGAGTGTTTGTACCATGGACAGTTTGGGTTAGGGGTTCAGTTTTTTAAATTTGGTGACGTTCAGATACCCAATTCCAATCCAAAATTGTATAAGTGCTCACTCTCTTGGACCAGTATTCATGTGGTTTTTTATGCATTACCGAAATTGTTGGCTTCAATTAGCATGTGATATCTCTTTCACCTCGGGAACCCTTGATATGTGTATCATGGCCCCCAGATGGCGCATGTGTAGTAGAAGAGGCTCTCGATGAAGTACTGGTGAGATGGTCCGCTTCGGGGAGGAAGGGACTTTGGAGCAAGGGATGAGGATGGCGGCAGATCTCCCCCCTTTGGAATACAACTAAGGATCTCAATACCTTGAGGAGACCCCAATCGCCACCGAGGGTCAGATAGCACATATGGAGTTTACCTCCTAAGGGAATTGGAGTCCCACCAGGGACGAATAATCGTTGCTAATCCATTTTGGGCAGTAAGAATCCTCCTAGCCAGAGAACTTCAAGCTCGATACTGGACAGTGAAGGAAATTAGAGAGTCCACCGTGGTGATTAAGCGAGGCCAACAAACCAGCTTGGATGGAGCACGCACATTGTAAAATGTGTTGGTGGGGTATCTCTCCTAGGAAACCGAGGATATGGTGGATGGTGCTGCTAGGCCCACTAGTGATATGTTAGCTCCTTGAGTCAAAGGGAGATTGATGCTGCAGATAGTCTGTGTTTTGATCCTTTTCTGCATTTTGATACTAGTCATTTTTGTTATCATACTCAGTATTTGCATAGACATAGTAAATCAAGGGGGGAACTTGTTGTTTTGAGGGTCATTAGGCCAATGTTTGGCTATATTTTGGGTGCATTATCTTGTGTAGAACTTCAATTCTCAGGTTCCCTAGTATGGGATGGGTTGTGGTTAGGATTTATGCCTCATGAAACTATGTAATTTTCATTGTAAATATCCTTATTATACATCAATAATAGAAGGCATCACTACTTACAAAAAAAGATTACAATGAAATAATAATGGAAGATCAAAGTGCTCTAACATATAATCATTTTTTTCACTTACTAAGAGGGAAATGAACTTTCCATAATAATAATTTCACACATCTATTTTTCTCAATGTTATATATTAGAGAGAATAAGACAGAAGGAAACCCTCACCAATTGGATGATAGAGATTTTAAAAAATTATGACCATAAAATGCCCTCAATAATCCCATTCCCATATTATTGTATCATGTAAATATGTGGAAACGTTAAACCTACATAGATTCTCAAACAATATGATAGGGACACCATAATATGCTTAGGTAATTTTAGCAGTTATTTATGTTATCTACGTCATTCATTGAGTGTGTTATTTATGAATATGAAAAAAAACTTTTACTATGTCAAACTATTGTTGCATGATTTTGAATAAAATTTCTTTAAAAAGAGTTGTCAATGTGTTTTTCAAAGTGACTACCCTCAATAAGCTAATGATTGTAGAAAAGCATGCCATGAAAGTTTGATTGACCTATACAAAAGTGTAGAAAGTTGTAAAGTTTTAGGATGTTAATTGTATGCCCTCCAATTAAAGGATGACTCTATCTAGGTGAACTCCAACTTGAACAAATTGTAGTGTGAAGATATTATCATAACAATGAAATCAAAGGTTTATTACCTCGAGAAAGAAATAGATTCACTATTTTCTTTGGTGAAAGTCATTTTTATTTCTAGAAAATCCCAACAATTATATCTACTATAGTCTAAAGAAAGAAAGAGGGTGGGCAAAAATGAGAGTTTCGCTTTGGGTAGAAGTTAAATTTTGAAGAATCCCACCAATAAAGAAATGAGGTTTATAATAAAATTTATGTCAATATAACTTTCCTTTTATTATCACAAATCTACATGTAGGTAATATTTTATATATTTTATTTGATAGAAATATTTATTTTGATTGGGTTATTTTTAATAATTTAATAATAATATGCATTTTATTAATTATAGCACAAACCTCAAATAACTAAAAGGAAGTTAAAGATGAGAGTGGTGATGTATGCAATTTATATTCATTTTATGTATGAAAAACATGAGAAAAGTTATAGTGTAATGTTCCCTTTACCACGACCAAGTGAACTTTCTATCTACACTGTATTATAGTGTAAATCATATTTATTTTAATTTTTTTGTGAATGGTATTTAACGAGCGTAGATCCAAATCCTAGGCTCTATCAAGCGCCGAGAGAGATCACATCTCTCAAGGTGCAAACCTCTTCTTAGGTATTACACACAATGAACTATCAACTTTGGTGTATCATATATATAGCCATTGATTTGATTCAAACCAAAAAACACATATTTTTATTTAATGTCCACATATAATGTTTTTATTATTAATATTTAATATTATTTTTGCCCGACATATAATATTTTTTATTATTTTTTAATTTTTTAGGAATGAACATTACAACATTTTCCCATACATGGTTTTAAAACCATTTGCAAGGACATCCTACAACCATGGGTTGTTTAGGAGGCCTTGCACATGGTCTTAAAACCATTTGCAAGGACCTCCTAAACCATGTACAATAAAACCATGGGTTGTTTAGGAGGCCTTGCACATGGTTTTAAAACCATGTGTAAGGTCCTCCTAAACCATGTACAATAAAACCATGGGTTGTTTAGAAGGACTTGCACATGGTTTTAAAACCAGGATATTTCAATTTTTTTTTTAATTATTTTGTTAGATAGGAACATTACAACATGTCCCCCATGTTGTGTTTTTTTTCTGACCCACATATTTTTTTGTAGATAATTATTTTTTTACTTTTTTATTGCTTTGTTAGGTATGAAGATTACAACATCTCCCCCATATTAGGTTCTTTTTCTGGACGACATTTATTTTGGCGTATAATTAAAAATTTTATTTTTTATTAATAAAAATAAAGTTACATAACATTATGTAACATTACAACATTATGTAACGTTACAACGTTATGTAATGTTACAAGATCTCCCCCATACTAGGTTGTAGAGCGCCTCTTGGCGCAATTAAATAATATCACAAATGACCCTATAAAGACAATGTTATGGGAATATAACTAAATTTTCTATCATAAGGAATTTGCACACAGTTAGAGTAAGGGAAATAGAGGTTGGAGTTATTTATAGAGTTTTTTTATAACTTTATTTTGATGATGCATATGAGGAAAAACTTCTTTTATTAGTGGGTTTTGGTGGTATTCTATATATTAATGACCATGATTACCATGAATGGCATAAATTTGTTGTAGGTATAGGACATAACTCTAATAATAGAGCAGAATTAGTGGCTCTGATTTATTAATGATCCTAGTAATTCAGAAGTTTGTGTAATAATTATAGGTTTTGGGGGACTTTAAACTGGTTATTAATTAGATAAATGAGAGTTCAGACCTACAAAAAATACCATTTTAAAACCAATTTATGATGAGATACAATAGTTGAGGAATTAGTTCTAGGATGTTGTTTTGCTCATATATAGGGAAAGGTAATCTCAAGCATACTCCCTCTCAAAATTATGTTTACAGGTAGAGGAGGGCTATTGGATCAGATAGGACAAGGATGAGCATGGTCAGGTGACATTTGATCATGACCTATATCCAAGTTAAATCTATTGATTCTTCATCTCTCTATGGGAAAATAGTGGAGTGTTTCCTACAACAGTTATTTTCTCAGGTTCTTTAGGGTTTCAAGAATTTTGTTGACAGATAATGTCAAAGGCCCTCATATTTTTTTGGCTCATAGTTTAAAAGTAGAGGATGGAAAATATTTTTTGTAAATTTTGTGGTGGAATTAATTCTTCCATGTGAACTTTTTAAATGTAAGATATTCATTTCTCTGCAAAATACAATAATTTTATAAATATATTGCAGTGTTTTTTTCATATAAAAAAATTAAAATATCTTATCATTAACGACTATATCACTTTGATACAATTTATGTATAAAAAATCATCACGTAAGTTCACCTCCCAAATAACACCAAAACTAAAAGCCTATTGTGCATTCATCAACCCAAAATTGAAATCCTAATGTGCATTCATCAGCCTATTGTGCATTCATCAATCCAAAATTGAAATCTTAATGTGCATTCATCAAAAAGGGTTTGGATGTTCCCATAAATCTTCGATACAAGTTATGTATAAAAAATCATCATGTAAGTTCACCTCCCAAATAACTCTAAAACATAAAGCTTAATGTGCATTCTTCAAAAAGGGTTTGGATGTTCCCAAAAATCTTAGTATAGGGAGATTTGTTGGGTAGCCACAAAATCTAGAGAGTGGAAATTTTGTTTCCTTCCATAAAAATGTAATGAGAAGAATATTAAGAATTAGATTTAAAACATATGGTTGATTCAAAAATCAGTGACACTTTTAACATAAAGAGACAAATTTTGGAATTCTAAATAAAAATGTTTAAAAACCTATAAACAAAGTCTAAACAATATAACATAATTCAAGAGAGTTCAAAAAAATAATTCTATGAGTAGTGTCGACTAACATCCAAGAATACAAGTTATTAACATTGAAGAAAATGTCCACACATATCTATTAATGGTGTTTATTGTTCCACAAACTATCATAGTTTCAAAAGCAATGCATACATCTAAAAAACACAAGGTAAGTGACTTTAATTATGAGCAGGCCAAAAATAAAAAATTGGTTCATTTACAATCGAATAGTGTCAATTATGAGATTGGCTAAAACATAGAAATGAATATACTATAATTAAATTGGAAATAATCAAAATAGATGAACGTTAATAGCATGACACGTTCCATTTGTAACATCCTCTTTGTTACTTTGATTCCTCAACAACAAAAAGTACAAGGTCAATGTGAATGTGCAACTTTCCAACGAGACGCTCAAGGTCGGTAAAGACACTGTAAGTAATGTTATGTGTTTTTCTAAGTTGTGAATTTCTTTGGTAGACTTAGGATAATGAGGGTTTGACTTGACTAAATGAATTGGGGCATGAATCCCCTAGAGAGGGTATAATTGGCTGAGAAGCCATGAGATGGATGACCAATGCCATCTTGGTGTCTCAAGCACTCAAACAAGACTTAACTAATCACAATGGACTAAATACTTTTAAGCTTCCTTATAAGTTGAGATAGTTCTTAAGTAGACTAATTTTCTAATTGATGGAAATCAAATAAGGGACGCTATAATATTGCTAGTTAGAGTAAAAAGTTAATTGTTATTATAAACTTCAATAGAAATAGGTTAATCTTTCTCATCACGAGACTATATTATAATCAGCGTAATTAGAGAAAATATAATATTTTCATAAGACATTTTTATGTATTATCTATAGAAATAAATGAGCATTCAATAGTGGTCCTCAATTTAAGATGCTCATTACATAATTTGGAAGGTAAACATTCGAGGTGAAAAAGGTGAAAAAGTAAGAAAACCATAATTAATAGAATTACATCATTAGTTTCCATAACGTATAAATATAGTTAATAATGAAACTTTAAGAGTTCGCTTTAGTCTTTAGACATTAATTATTTAAGGATTGGCTATTGTTTAGATATAGAAAAGGACGATTAGGGATTTCCCCTCATCAATATGGATTCGGTTGAAACGATGGAAAGCGACCTCCACGAAAAAAAACTGAGTTGGAAGAAGATGGGGGAGGGGGATGTAATTCTTGGAGCAAGGTCGCAGTGAAACTGTTCATTCGGATATCTCTATGAAAGGGACGGTGATTCTTCCCCATATGTTTATGTTTTATAGCAATAATCATGTTGTTCATTCTTCGATGGTTTGTTTTCTGCATACTTGCTACACCTTCAATATTGAAGAGCAAGTTTTTAAGGAGAATATTCATTCTATTTAGTTGAGAAGATAATCATATAGATACATTACCCTGGTCGTTGCAAGGAACAAGGGTGTACTCCATTAAAAAGAACAACGCTAGTAAAACCAATTATTCTTCTAGATTTAATAATGCATAATGTTTACTATTACTCAGTGGAGGGGTAGCTTAGGAGAACGTTTATGATGACCGATTTTCTTAATTAAACTATCGGTGTATATAATTAATGGTGAATGAAAGGAGGTTTGATGCCCTTTCTTTCCAATTATATATATGCATATGCACACCTTTTTTGAAACAATGAAGGGGTGAGGCTCCATTTTGGTATCAAATTGCTATTTTTGCAGTTCTTTAAAGGTGAAGTGTTGTGTTGGTAAGAGAAGACGACCTCTTGAAAGAGGGTTGATCTCCATTTTTCTTGTGTTGAATCTTTTTTGTGTGTAGTGTCACGGATGGTCCCTCCTATTTCTTTTAGAGTATCCTTTTTTTTTACAGTATCCTTTTGTTTGTTAACCCTGAAATAAGATGGGAGAAAAGTTTTGTAGTTTGTAGCATTAGGTTCCATGGAGAGAAATAATTTTATGCTCCATGTTTATAATATTTTGTTTATTAGTATTTTTCTTGACTAAGTACTTGGATGAATATAACACCACACTAACTTCTCTTAAGGTCATTTTGTATTATTTGATTGTAAGATGAATGCAACTTATGTAACACAACTTTTGTATACATGTTAATGGAAATAAGCATAGCTAAGGAGAAAGTAGCATTTGGTTAACCAAATTTTTTTTTTCTATTACATAGATTAATGTATTTTTAATGTTGGGGTAAGCCTTGGAGGCTAGGCCATAATATCGTGAACGAGTAAGTTCTAGAGTATAGTTATGGTTTAAAACTTTAACCCTCACTCCTTGTGGACAAGCCTTAGTAAAATGATTGTTTACCAACTCTGTCCTTGGTGGATTCATTCCTGTCTCGAGGATGGCCTCTTGGCAGAAAAATGCACGTCGAACAGAGTGCCAGTTGGTTGGTAAGAAAATCGAAGTCAAAGGGCCTCAGTCGTCTTAGTTGCGCTAATATATTCTTCTCAGTTAAGTGATTTGTCGTTGCTTTATTTGCCTATTTGTCAATTTTATTGTAGAAAGTTGTACGTAATAACTATGGAATTCAATGGGTAAAATTCTTCAGTGTTATGTAAATTTATTTATAGAAAGGATGAGCTTTGTTTATTACAAGTATACTAGGTATGTTTTGGAATATTTAATTATGCTCAATGTATATAGTCCTTAATTTTTTAGTAGTGAAGATGATAGCCTCTTTGAAAAAACGACATAATATGGATTAGACTCCTTTAAGAATTGGTTAAATCTCTAAGCAATTACCGTGAGCAAGGTAAATACTAAGAATATTTCGTTAAACTTAGTTAAGTGGATTATGATCTTGAGATATCCCTTAAATGGGATTAAGTTATCTTACCTAAAAATAAAAGAGCTTAAATGTGCCACTTTTGAATGTACTTTTCTTCTTAAAATTGGAATAGTTTTGGTTTAACTATTTTATGATATCACACATTTGAATGTTTGAGGTGAAGTTTAAAAAAAAATTTACCCCATTTCCCTTAAAGAATTACTTGAGGTTTGGGTTTGTTACAAATGGTATCAGAGCAAGTTCTCAACACTCAGACCTAATGGACTCATCTATATACAGACGTGTGTGAATTTTGTGAAAAATTAACTATTTGAATACGAGACTTTATGTTTGCTTATTGACATGTGTGTTATGAAAAGGATATTGTTGAAAAGTTTTGATCATCGAAGTACATAAACTAGTTTGATTCGAATTAAGTACTTAAATGCAGAGTTGTGTCGAAAGACAAAGAATGTGATATATTTGCTTTTACTTTCCAATAAATAAGAAATAAATGTGGTAATGACTAGTGAAGTTTTATAACTTGTAACTTGAACGAACACCATGATAATGACTAACTAAGTTATAGTTGACATTTATATTGTTATGAAGGACTATATTGAGCTTAACCAATGGATAAAATTAGAAAACCTATGCAAAGATATGTTTATGCTAATCTATGTATAACTTGTCAACAACATGCTTAGTATGTTGAAAAAGTAAGTCAATGAGTGATACATGGCAAGAGTATACTAACATACTTTGATTTTATTAAGATCAAGTATGATAAATATACAATGATTAAACGTAAAGATAAATATTATTACATTTAGATTATGTACTCTGTATTTCTTTTGTGTTTAAATGCATTTGAGAAGAAACTTCTTCATATCTATAATTCTATGTCTTGCTTAAAATTACATTAGAAAATACGATGTAAATAACCCCTTGCAAAGGTTGTTAGTGTAATGTACAAGTACATTTGGTAATAAGAAGACTTTGCTAAACTGAATTAAAAGATAATAGAAAATGGTAATGTAAATGCAATTTTATAGAGGTAAGATAGGAGTATTACTTAAGGTGTAGGTCAATGAATAGTACATGCAAGTGTAGGTATGATTAAATTGTTGACAAAGTAATACATTAAGAATATGCAAAATAATATTTTGTTGTAACAAGAATGTATGGGCATTCAAAATGTGAACTTGTTATTATATTTTATAATTTTCTTTACAAATTTATGATGCAAATAATTTCGGAAAATAAATTGACAGTAAGTATGCAGGTCCTCAAGGTTGCACGAAGCACTACCAAATGGGATTCTGTGAGATAATTGAAAGCAAAAGATAAATTCAGTGATGTCAAAAGGTAACATCTAGAATCAAAATAAATTCCTTTATTATTATGAAAGGTTATTAAAATGTTATCATTTGATAAAACAATTGCATTTAGGGAAAAATATTGTTTAGATAACTTGATGTGCCGAGGATATACTTTGTAAGAAGTTTTGAAAATTTATATTGAAGTACTTAAGTATGGTAACTGTAGCATTTATAAAGTAATCAATTGTGTATATGGCATACTTGTGATAAGACAAGTGATTCATAGAAATTTTGACATGGTTTGTACATGTTAAGTTTTCATATGCTAGACTGATTCAATAGTATTCAATTCAAATCATAGCGACATGTCGAGAATCATTGATAGAAACACAATCACAAGATAGACACAACATTTATCCTTGAAAACTCTCAAGGGGAAGAAAACCCAGCAAATACTTCCTCTGTATAAGATGTATAGAAGACAACCAAAAACAATTGTTCTCCTCCTTCTACTCTCTCTCTCTCTCTCTCTCTCTCTCTCTCTCCTATGCGCTACACAAGTGAGTGAGCCCGTGTTCAAATAAGAACCACAGCTGAGTCTATTTATACATATGTGTCAATTGACTTTTGCACTAGAAAAGTCATCCCCAATAAACTGTCTAGGCCGACTTCACCTAGGAATACTAAAAAACAGTATATTATATTATTTATTAGGGTACTAAATACCTGACACAAGTGGAGTCCTTACCTCATGACTCTATGATGACCAAATACAATAGTAACACCCCATTGGAGGAACAATAACATCTAACATCTCCCTTGGGTTACTTCAGTAAAATACATTTATAATATCCTTTGAAGTTACAATATTTCAACAATACATGCATAGAAGCTAAAAGTATCAAGTTATGCAAAGTGATAATGTGTTAAATTTCAACACTTTGAATGTGTAATGATGTTAATTAAGTCTCAGAATATTTAAATTAAAATGTCTTGATGTTGAGTGGGTAATCTTTGAAGAGAAAAAATTATTGAATTACCATGTTGATATGGTGATGAGCCAATGATCTCAGTAACATTGAGAATGTTTAGATTATTAAAAGATTGATTGGATGTGGAACTGGTAGGCTATGGAACATTGAGTGATGATTATGATCTTTCATGTATTCAATATTTATTTTTGTAAAAATGTTAAATAGTTGTCATTATGACTGACAACCTCTTGAGATTATTGCAGGTAATGAATTATGGCATATCCAATAAGACCATAATTGAAGAACCGATTATGAATATTTGAAACCTGTAATAAAACAAAAAGAAATGCAACTAATGACTAATCAGATAAAGAGTTATGACACGTTTGAGCTAACCATGGGGGTTTCCTGGGTTATAAGGATCTAACTTCTAAGAAACATTTTCTACACTAAACAAACCTTCTTAAGACAAGTATACATGCTTAACCAACTCATGAAAAGGGAGAATAAAATTTGATATTTAAAATGTGATTAAGCAAGAGAAACATAGTTTGGTGTTAAGGGTGTTGGTTCCGGTGCACCTAAACTGTTTAGTCTCTGCATTTTTTGATAAATTAGTACAAATCTACAAGTGAGAACCCTTTTGAGGTGTTAGGATTTGTTGAGCATTCTATGACATTAAAGTCCTAGGAAAATAGCTACCATTGAGCACCTAGAGGAGGTGTTAGGCTCTTAAGCAGAACTTCCAGAGAGAACCTAGGTGAGGTGTTATGTTATATAGTGATATCTTTTGTAATGTTAAGATTTCAGGCTTAGGGATATGTGGGATTTCAGGCCCTTAGAGCTTCCAAGATTTATGTAGGAGATACTCTCGAGAAATGTAAACAACAGATGAAGGGTATCGTCCTTGTATTGGATCAATAAAATATATACATGTTGAGGAGACCTCCACGTGAGCTAGTGGTTATGTGAGGAGTTGACCCTCAAGTATATATATGTGCTCAAATTTTCTGAAAGAATTATTCATCCAAGGAATTATTGGAACAACAATACCATACATGAGAGAGCAATGTGAAAATTATTAAAGGTGCTTGAGAAAGGTTGTAAAAGGAAAAAGCATAAAATATATCATAAAAATGCAAAAGCAAGCAAGAATAATTGAATATTTTCATGAAAAATTGAAGGAATAATTTTGAAAAATACCAACGCTAAGGACGTTGTACCTTTAAGGGGGGAGGATTTAACATCTCCTCTTCTACTTTGATTCCTCGGCAACAAAAAGTATAAGGTAGATGTGAATATGCAACTTTCTAGTGAGACACTCAAGGTCGGTAAAGACATAAGTAATGTTATTGTTTTCCTGAGTTGTGAATTGCTTTGGTAGACTTAGGAGACTAAGGGTTTGACTCAAATGAATGAATTGGGGAATGAATCCACTACGGAGGGATGACTGGTTGAGAAGCCATGACATGGATGACCAATGTCATCTTGGTGCCTCAAGCATTGGAAAAAGACTTAACTAATCTCGATATTCTAAATACTTTTAATTTTCCTTATAAGTTGAGACTCAGGTATTGAGTAGACTACTTTATTAATTGATGACAAGTAAATAAGGGACCCTATAATATTGCTAGTTAGAGTAAAAAGTTAGTTTTTATTATAAACTTCAATAGGAATAAGTTAAGCTTTCTCATGGCATAGGGGGTTCACTCAGTGAACTTGTTACATAGCACGATCATTTGCAAGATATTAAAGAATATCCATAATCTCACTAAATATTGGAAAATTCCTTCTAAAATATTATTATTGAACGTCCCTCCCAATATACCTTTCCAATTAAGAAAACCCCTAGTTTCATCAAATATTGTAGGTATCCATTTTTCATTGACCCATTTTTAATGCCTTCTTTATATCATATT
This sequence comes from Pseudotsuga menziesii, assembly GCA_001517045.1. Lineage (NCBI taxonomy): Eukaryota > Viridiplantae > Streptophyta > Pinopsida > Pinales > Pinaceae > Pseudotsuga > Pseudotsuga menziesii. Next base: position 88,249 of record LPNX010617190.1, on the reverse strand, counting down.
ATCAAGTTATAACAAATAAGATCCCTAACACATATTAATATAAGCAAACAAGATGTTAAATAAAATAATGGTACAATGTTAATAATGATCCCCTCGGGGTTGCATGGGAGACTAATCCATTTGTAGAATTGGATAGTGGAAACCCAATGAAAAAGTAATGAGGAAGGAAAATTGCGTAAAAGGAAACTAAGTCAAAAGATTAATTTAACAAAGAATGTAAATACTGATAGTAGTCATTGCAATGCTTAGAAAAGAAGAGAATTTTAGATGTTTCACACCACAACAAGCCAACCAACCAATTTTATATCATGTAAATACAATTATAACAATCAAGATATTATGTTTTGTATAAGCTTAATAAATTAAACTCCAGAAAAATGAAAAATTGAAACCCTTTCATGGGTAGACTTCCCTACATTTCATTGTAGTTTATTAATTGAGACAATATGTGAACAAACACTTGATTTTCACTAAGAAAAAACTAAAATAAAAAAATAATAATATTGATTCATGGGAAAAATGTATTAAGAAAATTTTAAACATGTTTTAAAAACTTGAAACAATCCATTAACAAAAAGTTAAGTCCTAATGAAATTGTTCTTATCCATTGTGCTAAATTTCCTCTACCTTAATTGACCATCTTGTATATAATCACCTTCTACATTTAACTTTACTTAACATTACATAAAACTCTATTTTGTTGGAGTCATTATCCAACCACACATATTTATTTGTCTTATTTTGGCCTATTTTACCACTTATCCTAAGTTTTGAATCAAACATGTGACTGCATCATCAAACTTGATCTCCTCCTTCAATTAGGGAGCCTAATTGAACCTCCTCCTTCAATTAGGGAGAAAATATGGGTTGATCTAATTGAAATATGCATCCGATTGAGTTAACTGTAGTTTGTTTCACCTACCTATCAGTTAAACTGAAGCTCTAAAGGTGTCTTCCTCATGATTTCACCTAATGTTGGTTAAATGCAGTTAACTGGAGTGATTAAAGGTGCCTCCACCTACTTTTTGTGACTCAGTTCAGTTCATCTCATCTAACTGAAGTCAGACAGATGCCATCACCTACCTGTTGGCATGCATTTGAGTTCTATTCAATTAGACTCAATCTAAACTTTCTCTGAGTTAGTCAGAGTCAATTAAGTTGGATTTAAGTGGTTAAATGATGTGCTGAGTGGTGTCTAACTGACAGCTAATCCACTCGCATGCACCCAATTCGAATGACCTCTAATGGATTCAAATTCCATAGCTATTCATGCCATTGTATTGCATTGTAATATATTATTCTGATAAATGATAAGAAAATACAATTGCAATCCTTTTGCACTGTTCATGTCATTTCTTTGAGTAAAATTGATATGTGTCATCTATAGTAAGTTTATGTATTGGTCCTTAGAATGTTGTGACTCAAGTTTATACAGTATCAGAGCCATAGAAGGACAAGGAAAGTCTTCTACAGAACCTGCAATGGATATTTGATGAAGAGTGAGAAAAATTGTTAAAAAATATTCCAACTCTGCAAGAGAAGCGAAGAGTTTTCCACATAAGTCCTTGAAAAATAGCCTTGCTCCCTCTGTATTATGTCTAGATAATTCTATACAGGCATGAAGAAAACTCCAAAAGTACATGTTGTTTGACCTTATTTTGTTTGTTTTGTGTGATTGTAGGTATATAAAGAACTTTTATTACATTCGCTACAACTACAAAATGGACTCGTCCTCGAGCAATCTTCTCACTCCTTTCAACTATCATCAGTGGAAATAGGATATTGAGATATCATTGTGCTCCAAAGGACTCTACAAAGTCACCATGGACACGTAGATAAAGCCAAATGCAGTGATAGAGAAGGGAAAATATTGGAACAAACTAGATGAAGTGTATGGTTTCCTATGCCTCTCCATTTCTAAGGATCTTCTTTTCCATATCTCTGGATTGAAGGCTCCCAAGGAAGTGTGGGAAGAAATTGATAAACATTTTGGAAATCAAGATTATTTGAGATCCTATCAGTTGGAGAATGAACTGATATCTCTCAATCCGGGAAACTTTGAGACCATCAATGAATTCTTCACTGATTTTAAGCACCTTGTGCTCCAATGGAAGCAATGTGAAGTTGAGAAGAAAGATTATCAGCACGTTCTTTCTATCCTTTCGAAGCTAGGACCATACTACTTTTTCTTCATATCTACCTTTCATACCAGAAAGATTACAATTCCAAATTGGAAAATGTTGACCCTAAATGCATTCATTGAGTCCCTTACCAATGAGCATGATAAACTTGTTTAGATGGGATCCTTGAGATCCTACAAAGATAAAGATTTGTTTGTCAGAGGACCCAAAGATTCGAATGAAAAAGGAAAGCAAAAGAAAGAGAAGAATAATTTTGACCCTCCCAAGTAGAAGGAGAAAAACAAGTAGTTGGATGAGCCCTTAGGCTCGAGGAAAAACAAGCAACAGGGAAAAGAGAAGACAAAGTGATTTTACTATGCTAGAGGATTTCATTCCAAAATCTCTTGCATGAAGAGAACTATTGATCAGATGGACCTTCTCCTTGATTAAAAAAACATTACTCTTCTAGAACACGTAAGGAAGAAAGACACTACAGATAAGAACAATCATCCTAAAACTGGACATTCACTCATGGTTAATGTTTCAAAGGCTAGAGCTCTCCTCATTGACTCCGGTGATTCAAATCATATGGTTCCATGCAAGGATTATTTGAAATCATTATATTCTGACAAATGCATCTCCATCCACATGGGATATGAATCTCAAGTCTCATCAAAAGGAAAAGGTACTATCCACCTAGAACATGGAAGATTTGAAAATGTTCTATATGTGTCCTCTTTAGCTTCAAACTTGTTGTCGGTGTATCAAATGACACACACTAGTTTTCCTAAAAGAGTTGTATTCATCCCCAATGATGTTGAGGTATCTGAGATAGCCATAGGAAATATCATTGTTGTAGGGAAAGAAAATCATGCTACTAAGACCTATGAGTTTTCCAATTTTGTGTCTGATTCAAAGCCTACTTCCCTCCTGACTCATGGGAATGAGGCCAGCTGCATGTGGCATGAGAGGTTTGGATGCCTAAATTATAAATATTTGCAGTTTCTACAAAATGATTCCATGGTGGAATGCCTTCCGGCAATCAAATCCTCAAAGGGGGTTTGCAAGGGATGCATAGTGTCACATGCCCCAATTTTGTAAAATAATGTTATTTATTTTGAATTGATTCCTAAGACATTATGTTAAATTTAATGCTAAGTTGGAACTGATGACTCAGTAGAGTCAAAAGATGTGGAATGCAATTCTGAGTACTTTATTTTTAAATAAATAAAAGTGGAGACAACATCTTGGGAGAGCTATTAAGAAGAGTGTTACTGGTCAAACTGGTGGAAGGAACTAGGTGGAGAGCAAAAGACAAGTGGTAGCATCCTTAAACACTTCCTATGTTGCAGGTGGCAACTTCCCTACATTTGGGGTCATGATCCCCCAAGAAAGTGGGATCAGAGTAGGTGGCTCAATTAATGACAACTAACCCAAAAAGACCTAGGCAATCTTATAAAAATGCCCAATGTAGAGAGCTGAGGCTACTCTATTTTCTAGGAGAAGAATCATTCAGGGGCAATGCACTTCAAGGAATTCATTGGGAAAAGGGAAACTGTATGAAGGTGTTTTGAAGGATAAACTATAGGAACTTGATCTAATCTAGCTTTTTAGCTGAGAGATTTGAATGATGGGTTCAGGTTTGGTATTGAGTCTCAGGACTAGTACTTGGTTATTTGCTTCACCTATTTAAGGCCAGGGAGACCAGAGTAGGCTCGGGGGTCCTAAGGAGTCGCTGTTTGAGCGCTCTCCAAGATTTGGTAGGGAGGAACGACCTCCCATTGCTATTGTCGACCACCTTTAAGAACAGATTTTGCTATCTACTAATTTATGTGTTAATAACTGCGTGTGAGTGAATGATGCATTTTCAGGTTATGATGTAAACTTAGAAGATAGAATATATTAGCTTGTTTAGTAATGAATTTATTCTTGATGAAAAATAAATCCTACCTGTGTTTTTCCCCATTTGGAGTAATCCAGATCGTACTCTAGCACAGGTGGTGTATTTAAATGAATGAAGTATGATGTAAATTGAAAATAAGATGTTATCTTGAATAGTAGAATGTTTTCTTTAGTTAGATATTCGTTATCAGAAGAATTATTAATCTGTACATAGAATAGTGTTAGATCTACACTGTGAATGTTAGAATATTAGAAAAGAAAAGGAAGTTATATCATTATACTAACAGTAGTATGTTTTGGTAGACAAAACAGTCTTCTTTACAGCATTCACTTCTATAATCCTTATATCTATTTTGAAACAAAAGGAAAAGAAAATAATAGTTTAAAGGTGTAGTATTGGATTAAACAAAATCCCTTTTCAGCTCTGTATTTTATTTCTTTTCCAATTTAGGATAAATAACCATTATAATTATAGCAACCAAACTGTGAGTTAGGATAGAAAAACCTTGATTTAATTCTAAAGATAAAACTAGTTGGTTTAAGATTGTTAGCTACGTGATTTCATTTATGACTGATAATGTAAATAATTCAGTCATCTCATCTAGCTGAACTTACGCAAGTTCTACAACTACTAACCTGTCTCTTAAAGAATTTAAACAAACACTACTATTTATTTAGAGAAAGGAACACAGTTAATTTGTTATTTGCCTTATTTTTATAAATTCTAATGTTATAATTTAAATAGGGTAATATAGATATAGAAGGAATTTTTATAAATTATTTAGCATAGAAAACATAAGAGTATAACAATAAAATAATTTCTCATCTATATACTTTATTAATAGACTACGTATAAGGATAATGTATATAATTATAGGAACAATATTTACTTATAAGTAAAATAACATTCTTATAACATTATAATAAATTTCAAGTAAATATAAACTTTGTACTTTAAATATGTAACGATACAGTTACATAAGTACAACTCTAAGAACATTAAATTACTTATTTTTCCGAAAGTTAACCAATATAAAATAATATTTAAAACCTCATTAGAAAAGAGGAAATTAAGGTAAAATAACCTAAAAATAGCGTACAGTTATCTTAGACAGATAATATTTAAAATAATTTACATAGTAAATTCAAATGTAATAACTTGCAGGAAATGAAGTTAACAGAACATAAACATGCTCGATTTATCGAGTTTAATAACCCATTATACAATATAAGAAATAACAGAATAAATTATAGTATTATATTGTAAATAAAAGATAATTTAAAACTATAAATACATCTTCACATCGCTGAGTTAGGGTAAAACCCTATTGTATCAAAATTTACAACAGAAGTATCAAACAAGCGAGTCTAAGCTCCTTTCTGATGGCTCTCTGCTTCTAAGAGTTAACAGAGTATGACTTAACAAGCCTTCCATCATTTATACATTTTATACACAAAAACTAGAAGCAAAATCAAAATTTACAGGTCATGGCCTAAGCCGAAAGCCCCACATAAAGCAAGGGTTTGTCATCAACAAAAAACAACGAACCAAGTTAACCCAGATAAACCAAGACCACAAAGGTCTTTATAGGCCACGGCGACAAACCATCAAATGTCCCATAAGGAACTAAACAAGGATGAACTGCCATGGGATATCTAAGGCTTACCCGTGAGCAAGTGGTTGTCCCAGCTTTGCACCAACTGCGCAGAAGGATGAGGCCGTCACCTATGTAAAAATAAGCACGATATCGTTAAGATTTTATACTTACATTAACAGAGATGTAAAGAAACATAGATGGGGATATTAGTTCTTACCTAAGCTTCAAGGTAACGTAACCACCCGTAAATAGAAGTGTTGCCACCAATGCAAGGAGAAACAAATCCTTCATCTAATACAAGAAAGAGGGAGGTTATCAACGCAGTAACAACCAATAACAGCCAAGAGTTGGAGCGACAAGCCAAGCAAGTATAAATGCTTGGGCCACCACTACTTCCCAACCAAAATTCCACTCTGTTGTAAAACCATAAGACCAAACAAATCCTAAGATGCGAAACCACGGCTCTCACTACTGGGTCAAGCAAGAGACCTTTACAATCTCTCAACCCTTAAATGAGTAAGCCGCAAATGTGAAACCCCGGAGGAAAACAACCAACCCAGTCCAAGCAGTGAAGGTTTCTTGTTATAGATCTTCTCTATCAGTGTTCAGGGCAAGCTCACAAGGTGCAAGAGGCAAGAAACAAATTGGGAGACTGTCATTCAAACCAATTGCAAAATTGGCATGGAGATCAAAACACAGTAGCAGAGCGGCCGGATGCCGAAAATGACAGAGGGAATAACAAGTCTAGGGTTTGCAATTGCCTTTTAACTTCACAATGCTTGGCCACAATGAGTCCACGTACGCAATCAAATTATTTGCAGGCAGTGGGTAATCTATATAGTTCCGGCGTACAAATCAACAAAATGATTTTTATTCCAATCATATGGTGGTTCGAAAGTTCCACAAGGTTCTATACTCCCGAAGTCAACCAAGCTTGCACGCTGTAATGTTAAACAAAAAGAACTTTAGTATAAAGGTTAGGTCATAAACTTATCATGGGCATGGTCAATTCTACGACCCATCACTTATGCAAGCAAAGTATTCATTCAACAAATTATAACTTTAGTAAGGGTTATGCCACTTTAATATTTTATAAAAGAAATTCATAAAATTTGTTTATGATAAGATACCCTTCTTGCTAGCTTAATTCTCGTTATGCCTTTGAGTATTTATTTATAAACTATTAGGTTTGCAAATGAGAATGTTAATCCTTATAGTATTTATCGAGCTTGTCAGTAGGTAAATTATGATGATCTTAATAACAAAAAATGGATAATATCTTTCCAAGTAAGTTAGGTGTAAAAGAACTTAGTTCATCAACACTAACTTAATCCATTTGATAGCAGTATGTATTGATGATATAATTTCTTTTAAGCCTCAAAGCTTTAGAAGATAGAATAATAGTATAAAAAATCATTAACTATTGTGCATTACTTTCTTATCACAAGAAGTAACCAAAATTTGTCATGACGTAAATTGTTTATGATCATAGTTCAAGATAGACCCTTAAACGCAAAACCCCGCCATCTTTAACCTGTATGTAAGGAAAGATTTAAGGCGTTTACACATGATGACTTGGGTAAACATTAATAAACATCGAAGAGGCTAGTTTGCAATAAAAATTATAAATTAAAAACTAGAGAGAGAGAGCAACTATCACTAATACTGTTAGGACCGATTCTCTTTTCTATGGCATCTTTAAGAAGAATAAAAATCTAATTGTTTTACCTCATAAAAGCATTTGAAATTGAAACAGCATATATATTCTTTTACTGAGCTATTATTTTTGCAACGAACATATATCCGCAAGCTTTATGATTATTGACAAGCAGCATTGGATCTTTCTTACCTGTAAATCTGTAAGATCAAGTAAACCTTCTGTGTTAGCTCAAAAGCTAAGTAAGCCCCAGAATACCAAGACAGTTCCACCTTGTTGTCGCAAAGAAAAATAAATCATTAAACTGAAAAAGAATTATTCTATAAGATAAACATAATCGAGTAGATAATTCATATTAAGAAATCAATAACATATAACTAATTAAAACAGTTAGCTGACTGCATTATTGGATATTATCTGTATTTTCAAAATTTTAAATTTTTTGGTAAATTTGGGGTTTTGACATGTGGTATCAGAGCACAAGGTTCAAACACTAGGCCTTGATGCAGCCCAACTAGCTTTCATAGAACAGTAAATTAAAATAATATGCTAACATATATATATATATATATTTTTTATGTTAAGAACAGAAAATTGTCTTTTTCTGAAGTTTAACAGGCAGGTATGGAAAGGTTGGGAGAGTATGCACAGGAGGAGTCTCCAGATACAGAAACAAGAAATTTGCCCAGAGAACCTATATTAGAAGATGTGACTGCCAACTCCTCAGAGCTGTTACAGACTGCAAAAGATTTAAAAACTGAAATGGAGTCTGTAAAGAGGGAGAATGAAAGGATTTTGAGGGCTCACAAAGAACTGAACCAAATTTTAATAGAAAAATTTCAAACTGAAGGAAGGAGTAGAAGGTCAGAATCTGAAGATGTTAGTCATCAAAGAAAATCCAAAAAGATGAAGCTTGTAAAAACTGAAAGTAGTTCGTCGTCTGAAGGGTTTGGTGAACGACAAAGTTACCATACTACTAGTGACAGTAGTGAAGATGATTTGTATGACAAGAAAAAGAAATACAAACCATATGAGGAAATTTCAGGGGAATTCGAAAAGATAAAGCCACCAACTTTTAATGGAGAGACTGAGAAGGGGGAGGAAGCAGAGTCCTGGTTGTCCGGGATGAAGAAGTACTTCCAAATATATAATTACTCTAACCAGTTAAAGGCTAGGATGGCTATATATAACCTCTCAGGAAAAGATGATATATGGTGGCAAGACTTGAAGAGAGTCAAGGGTATAAGAGAGAAAGAAGTTAATTGGAGTACCTTTAAAAGGTATTTCAAAAAGAAATTTCTATCTGAGCAATATTACGAGGAAAGAGCTAAAGAGTTTTATGAATGGAAGTTAGGTTCAATGACAATGAAGGATCCGAACAGTAAATTCTTAAGTTTACCTAGGTATGTACCCTACTTAGTAGATGAGAAACCAAAAGTACAACGATTTCTTAGCTTTCTACCATATCATATTAAAGATAGAATTGAATATGATAACCCAAAGACTCTGGAGGAAGCTATGAGGAAGGCTAAATTTTGTTTTGAGCAAAATCGGAAGAAAGAAGGCTTGGCCAATTGGAAGGCTAAGAAAAATAACAATCATCCTGAATTTAAGAAGAAGGAATTTGTACCTCACAGAAATTTCAAGAATAATAAGACCAAAAATTATTCTAACAACAAGAATTTCCAGGGAAATAGGAATAGTACTTCCAACAATTCGAATAATTTTAAGGGCAAGGAAACTGCAAATAATCATGGAAATTTTACCAAGAGTTTTGAACGTAAAGAGCCTGTTAAGTGCTAGGAATGTAATGGCCCGCACTATGCCTCGTTCTGTCCAAACCGGAAGAAGACTGTTAGCAATATTCATGATGTACAGGAGGAGATGACCGTTGGGGAACTAGCAAGGAGTATGCCCAGAATTAATGCGGCTTTGGAGAACCACCAAGCTGAATATCAAACTTCCATGGTGGAAGTAGAAGGTATGATTAATCAGACCCCTGTAACCATTTTAATTGATCCAGGAGCTAGTCTCAGTTATATTGCACCCCATATAGTGGAAAAATGTAAGTTATCTGTCGATAAGTTTGAGAATTCTTGGTTAGTTCAATTAGCCACTGGGGCTAAAATAAAAATAACTTGTTTTGTGAAAGAATGTGCTTTACTTATGGATGAATTTGAAACTATAGTTAAACTTAATGTTTTGCCACTTGGCTCATATGATTTGCTGATTGGTATGGACTAGTTAGAACAACATAAAGTTATTTTAAACTATTATGATAAAACTTGCACATGCTTAAATAGTGATGAACAACCAGTAAATGTTAAGGGTATTTCTAGAAAAACTATGATAAGGCATATTTCTACTTTACAACTTAAAAGAGCTGTCAGAAAAGGATGTAAAGCTTATGCAGTGACCATTACAGATGATAAAGGTAAAACTAAAATAGATAAGTTAAAATTAGAAAATATTCCTGTTTTAAAAGAATATACTGATGTATTCCCAGAAGAAATTCCAGGATTACCTCCGAAAAGGGAATTGGATTTCACCATTGAACTGGTACCAGGTGCGGTACCTAGCTCCAAGGATCCTTATCGAATGAACATATTGTAACTTAATGAGTTAAAATCACAATTAAAAGAGTTAATTGATAAAAAGTACATTCGACCTAGTGTGTCTCCCTGGGGGGCATCGGTCATCTTTGTTAAAAAGAAAGACAGAACTATGCGATTATGCATAGACTACCGTCAGCTAAACAAGATGACTATCAAAAATAGATATCCGTTGCCCCTCACAGATGATCTGTTTGATCAACTACGTGGAGCCACAGTGTTTTTGAAGATAGATTTGAGGTCAGGATATCATCAAGTAAGGATTAAAGATGAAGATATCTTCAAGACAACCTTTAGAAAAAGATATCGACACTACGAATTTGTCATAATGCCATTCGGGCTTACTAATGCCCCAACTGTCTTTATGTGTTTAATGAATAATATAATGCATAAGTATTTAGATAAGATTGTGGTCGTGTTTATCGACGACATCCTAATCTAGTAAAAAACAGAAGAAAAACATAAAGAACACCTAAAAATTGTTTTGCAAGAGATGCGAGAACATCAACTCTTCACAAAGTTTAGTAAGTGTGACTTCTTTAAGGATAAAATTCAGTATTTAGGTCACGTAATGACCAAGGAAGGAATTTCTGTAGATCCTGAAAAGATACAGGCAATCGAAGATTGGCCGGTTCCTAAAGATGTGACAGATGTTAGGTCATTCATGGGAACTACCGGTTATTACCGGAGGTTCATTGAAGGCTTTTCAAGGATAGCAAATCCGATAACTTCCTTGCAAAAGAAAGGAAAGAAGTTTGACTAGAACCCAAAATGTGAAGAAAGTTAAGAAGTTAAAAACTCTATTGACGAGTGCACCTATTCTAAGAATAGCAGATCCTAATAAAGAATTCGTAGTGTATACTGATGCCTGTAATGATGGCTTACGTGGTGTTCTAACTCAAGAAAGGCATGTTATTGCCTATGAGTCTAGAAAGTTAAAAATTCATGAAAAAAATTATGCAACACATGATCTGGAACTAGCAGCTGTAATACACGCTTTAAAAATGTGGCGACATCACCTAATTGGCAGAAAATTTATTTTAATGACTGATAATAAAGGATTAAAATATCTTCTAGATCAGCCTAATTTAAATGCTAGACAAGCTAGGTGGTTAGCTTTCTTAAGCGAGTATGATTTTGAAATCTAGCATATAAAGGGTAAGGAAAATAAGGTGGCTGATGCACTAAGTAGAAACGCAAAGCTGAACTTTACAACAATAATCAGCACTTACGTTTCAGACTTAAATGAACAGCTTAAAGAAGGGGTAAAATAAGATGAAATTTATCAGAAATTGCAAACGACAGCTAAAGAAGAACCTACGGAAAGCTTAATAAAAGGTTATAGTTTTAATGAAAATGAATTTTTACTATATAAAGAGAAATTGTATGTACCTAATGTACCTAAGGTCAAGCTGTTAATTCTGGATGAAATCCATAAAACACCATGTTCAGGTCACCCAGGTTATCAAAAGACTATAACCATGCTAAGAAAAGAGTATTTTTAGCCAAATATGAAAACTGAAGTAGCTAAATATATTGCAAGGTGTTTAGAATGTCAACAGGTAAAAACCGAACACCAACACCTAATTGGTTTGCTACAGCCTTTACCTATTCCTAGTTGGAAATGGGAAGTGATTAGTCTAGATTTTATTATCGGACTGCCTAGAAATCAAAATCAAAATGACTTTATTATGGTGGTGGTTGATAAGTTAAGCAAGGCAGTTCATTTTATACCTGTTAAAACTACTTATAAGGCTGCCAATATAGCTGATATTTTTCTAAAGCGGATTTTTCGATTACATGGAGTACCAAAATTTATCATCTCAGACAGAGATCCTAAGTTTAAAGGAAACTTTTGGAAGTCCTTGTTTAAAGGATTAAATACAACATTGAATTTCAGTACTTCCTTTCATCCTCAAACAGATGGACAAACTGAAAGAGTAAATCAAGTACTTGAAGATTTATTGAGAATGTATGTAAAAGATCAGCTAGGTAAGTGGGAGGACTATTTACATCTAGTAGAGTTTGCATATAATAATAATTATCAGACATCAACTAGATTTAGTCCATTTGAAATTTTATATGGACGAAAATGTAACACTCATATCTTTTGAAATAATCCAGTAGATAGATTGGTGTTAGGTCTAGAATTGTTGAAAGAAATGGCGGAAATTGTGAAGCAAGTGCAGGGAAATCAGAAGGTGGCACATGATCGGTAGAAAAGTCAAGCAGACTTGAAAAGAACTCCAAAGGAGTTCGAGGTAGGTGAACATGTGTTCATCAAGGTAAGGCCCAAGAAAATCTCTCTAAGACTGGGGAGTAGCGCAAAGTTGGCACCTCATTACTGTGGTCCATTTGAAATTTTGTCTAGGATTGGTCAAGTAGCTTATCAACTAGCATTACCACCTAACTTAAGAGTACATAATGTTTTTCACATTTCTGTTTTAAAGAAATATGTTCATGATGCTACTCATGTGGTTAATTGGAATGTTGTACAGGTGGAACCAGAAGGAGAATTTCTGGTGGAACCGGACTGTATCCTCGAGAGGAGGGAAATTACACTTCGGAACCGCACCATTGGACAGGTGAAGGTGCAATGGAAGCACCTTAGTCCTGAAGAAGCCACTTGGGGACTGGAAAGTAAGATGCAAGAAGCATACCCAAATCTGTTCCATGGGACTTCAGAGGATGAAGAATAAATAACACTGAGGACGATGTTATATTTAAAGAAGGTGTGTATGTCACATGCCCCAATTTTGTAAAATAATGTTATTTATTTTGAATTGATTCCTAAGACATTATGTTAAATTTAATGCTAAGTTGCAACTGATGACTCAGTAGAGTCAAAAGATGTGGAATGTAATTCTAAATATTTTATTTTTAAATAAATAAAAGTGGAGACAATAGCTTGGGAGAGCTGTTAATAAGAGTGTTACTAGTCAAACTGGTGGAAGGAACTAGGTGCAGAGAAAAAGACAAGTGGCAACATCCTCAAACACTTCCTATGTTGCAGGTGGCAACTTCCCTACATTTGGGGTCATGATCCCCCAAGAAAGTGGGATCAGAGCAGGTGGCTCAATTAATGACAACTAACCCAAAAAGACCTAGGCAATCTTATAAAAATGCCCAATGTAGAGAACTAAGGCTACTCATATTTTCCAGGAGAAGAATCATTCAGGGGAATGCACTTCAAGGAATTCATTGGGAAAAGCGAAACTGTGTGGAAGGTGTTTTGAAGGATAAACTGTAGGAACTTGATCTAATATAGCTTTTTAGCATAGAGATCTGACTGATGGGTTCAGGATTGGTATTGAGTCACAGGACTAGTACTTGGTTATTTTCTTTACATAGTTCCATCTAGGGAGACCAGAGCAGGCTTAGGGGTCCTGAGGAGTCATTGTTTGAGAGTTGTCCAGGAGTTGGTAGGGAGGAACGACCTCCCATTGCTGTTTTCGACCACCTTTAAGAACAGGTTCTACTATCTACTAATTTCTGTGTTAATATCTGTGTGTGAGTGAATGATGCATTTTTAGATTGTGATGTAAACCTAGAAGATAGAATTTCTTAGCTTGTTTAGTAATGAATTTATTCTTGATGAAAAATAAATCCTACCTGTAATGTCCCGGTTTTGACCCCGTTACATTAGATGTATATGGTGTGTATATTGTAAACGATAATGGTGTGGAGCTAAAGGCCAAGGCCCCACTATTGATCAGCTATGCTATGTTTTGGGATTTAATTTGTCGCCGATTGTATATCGGGGCATGCGGCATATATTATGTTGGCCATCATGTAAATATGCATCTATAATTAAAATGAACACAACCAGCTACGGTCGCAGCAACTAAATCGAAAGGGGCATGATTTTCACAAGGATAAGGTGTGGGGAAAATTGTTAAACCTTGGGCCATTTAGGGAAATACCCATGTGTCTTCTCCCCTTATTTTTTTTATTCCAATCACTTTCATTGAATAATGGCTGGTGGTGGTTGAGGTAGTTAATGGCTTTGGGGAGTGGGGTGGCAGGACTGTTAGTCCTCACCCACATGCACACTCTACCCACGATTTTGTTGTTCATCCCCTCACGCAGACACTTCCCCCTCTCCACGAGTTGATAAACACCCAGGCACTTCAATTTTGCGTCCTCACCATTGCTGTGCACTCTCACGCAGAGGGATTATTTCCCGTTTTTCATCTTCACGCACAGGATTTTGCTGGATTTACCCACGCAGTAGTTTTCTTCTGTGGATTTGTGAGTACTGAGGTCGTATCCTTTACTCACGGGTGGATTGTGGGTTCTGCAGTGTTTCTCACGCTCACCCACAGGCTAGGAGACTGTAATTTCTTCCCCAGCGTGGTTTGTATATGTTTTTCTGGGTGATCCCGTTGCCCAGGACGGACTGTGTTTTCCCATGTTGTTGGTTGTGGTTGTTGTGGTCTTTCTTACATGTTGCGGACTGTTGTAAATTTGCCTGAGAGTCATTTTGGCCACGATGGGGCCAAGAATGACTCAGAATTTGTTTTCTCTGTTTAAACTGTGACAGCTGACTTAATTGCTTGAGTGCAATGGTTGGTCTCCGGACTGTGAGAGGAGAAAGGATGGGGCTGAGTTTTGCTTGATAAACCTGGTGGCTGGAACCCACACAAACAGAGCTAGAGGGCTGGCCTTCTTCTCCATCACCCCTGAATAGTACTGGAAGGGAATGCAGGGCCTGAGGGACTGTGGAGCAGAGAAGGGACTGATTCCTTGTGTTGGGTGTGTTTGTGTGTCTTAGAGATCAGGCTAGTTCTGGTGTAGGTGTTCTTGGCTCTGTAATGAGCTCACCAGCTTAGCAATTTGCCTTCTCCAGCTCCTGAATGGCCTGATAAACCCAAATCTGTTGGCTTGGCTGTATGTTTTGTGTATCCTTGGCTATGTGTAAGCCTGATGTTCCCATATTCCTTGGAGAATCATGCCAAGCTCGGGGGTGGCAGCGTTACTAAGAGATTAAGGAGCACGCTGGCCTATCGTTGGGTGGAGCGTTGCAGCGACGTAGCTGGTTGCGGATCAAAGCTCTTCATAAGATAAGTGATCTTGTGCATTTTACTTCTGTAACTATCTTTTCTGTTAATGATATGATGAACATGATAAATGCATGCATGACTGAATGATGTTGGTTTCCGTTGTGTATGATGAGTAACTGCATATGTGCATGTTTTTAGTTCAAAATCTTTGTTAAGCATTCTGTTTCAGCAATTTTCATGTATGCATATGTTCATGGCGCTCTTAGCCCGTGTGTTCAAAGCTTGTAGTCACGTCCTCCTTTCCGGTCGGAGGCATGGGGACGTGATAGTATGGTATCAGAGGTCATGTACCAATGTATGCATCTAACAATTGTGTTATTAACATGTTTGCGGAATTATAGTCACCTTCAAGAGAAGTATTCCAAGTAGTGCAGTTTGGTAAGTAAGGGGTGGTTCAGTATGAGAACCCATGACAGATATGATGCTCAAGATTCATATGAGCGAGTAGAAGACGCCATGGGAGAAAATGTATGTAATAGAAATGATGACATTGAGTCTAATGGAAGGAGATTCCAAGAGACACTGTCAGATGTTGCAGCTACTACTAGAAGCATGATCAAAGCCCACGAGGAGCAGCATCAGTTGAATGCTGCTATGTTGCAGATTTTGACAGACTTGCAAAGAAATATAGACTCTGGACGAGGTACAGCAAGGCCAGAAGGCAGTAAGAGTAGTGCTAGGAGAAGGAGAAGGACTTCCAGTGAATCATCTGATTCTGAAGAATCCAGCGGGGATTCAAGTTCCTCTTCTCATAAAAGGAAAAGAAAGAGGCACCATAGGGATCGCTCTCGGGATGAATTTAAGAAAGCTAAACCTCCTACATTTGATGGTGAGGTAAAGACTGGACAAGAAGCTGAAGCTTGGATTCTTGGGATAAAGAAATACTTTCAAGTGCATGACTACTCAGGCAACACGAAGGCAAGAGTTTCCATATTCAATCCGAATGGAAGAGCATCCATTTGGTGGGTACACTTCAAGCAAGTGAAGAGGATTAGTGAAAGGAGACTTAAGTGGAAGCAGTTCAAGAAGTATTTTAAGCAGAAATACCTATCTGACAAGTATTATGATGACAAGATTAAGGAGTTCCATGAGTTGAGATTGGGACAGCAGACCATGGAAGAGTATGCAAATAAGTTTTTAGAGTTGTTGAGGTATGTCCGGTATATCAAAGATGAAAAAGTGAAGGTCCAGCGTTTTCTGAGTGGATTACCTCAATCTTACAAAGATAGAATTGAGTTCTATGAACCTAAAACTCTTGAAGAAGCGATAAGGAAGGATAAGTATTGCTATGAGCAAAGAAAAGGTAAGCTGGATTACCATAAGGCATGGAAGGACAAGAAGAACGAGAAGTTTGACCAAAGAAAGAAAGGTTTCAAACCTTCTAGCTTCAGGAATCAGCAGAAGCAGCCATCCCAAGCTGCGAGTAAGCCAGTTGGAGTGACTGGAGAAAAGCCTAAAGATCCACAACATAATAGAGGGCCACTTCAATGTTGGAAATGTGGAGGACCCCACATGCAGAGAAATTGTCCACTCGAGAATGAGAGTGCAAGGCCAGCTTATAACATTCAAGAAGTAGAAACAGTGGGTCAAGTTGCAAGGGCTGTTCCTAGGATCTATGTAGCACTGGAGGACCGTCAAGCAGACCACCAGTCAGCTGTGGTTGAAGTAGTAGGTAAGATTGTTGAGCAATCTGTTTCTATTTTGATTGATCGCGGTTCTACGCACAGTTACATTACTCCTAGAGTAGTGGAGATTTGTGCCTTTAAGAAAGTAAAGCATAGGAAGTCTTAGTTAGTTCAGCTAGCCACTGGAACTAAGAGAAAGGTCAGTGAAGTGGTAGAAAAATTTCCATTGGTCATGGATGGATTGGCCATGTGTGTAGATCTGAATGTTCTACCGCTTGGTTCCTATGATGTTCTCATTGGAATGGATTGGTTAGAAGCTCACAGGGTGAAGCTTGATTGTTACAATAAGAATTTTGAATCCATGAAAGAAGAAGGGAACCTCGTGGTTGTGCATGGTATTCCAAAGGTGATTTCAATATGGCAAGTTTCAGCAATGCAGTTAAAGAAGTTCTGTAGGAAGGGTTGCCAGTTGTATGTAGCTCATATTTTGGAGGAAATGAGAGATGAAACTCCTAGGTTGGAGGACTATCAGGTGTTGCAGGAATTTAGGGATGTGTTTCCTGATGAGATTCCAGGGCTTCCTCCAAAGAGGGACATCAATTTCACTATTGAACTTGTGCCAGGAGCGGCACCAGTGTCCAAGGCACCCTACAGGATGAGTACACCAGAGATGCTAGAATTGAAGATGCAACTGCAAGAGTTGTTGGAAAAGAGGTATATCTGACCGAGTGTGTCTCCTTGGGGAGCACCAGTTCTGTTTGTCAAGAAGAAAGATCGTACACTCAGGTTATGCATTGATTACAGACAGTTGAACAAGGTTACTGTGAAGAATAAATATCCTTTTCCTAGGATTGATGACCTCTTTGATCAAATGAGAGGAGCAAAGGTATTTTCCAAGATTGACTTGAGGTCTGGTTACCATCAGGTAAGGATCAAGGACGAAGACATTCATAAGACAGCTTTCAGGACAAGGTATGGGCATTATGTGTTTGTAGTGGTACCATTTGGTCTCACAATTGCACCAGCTACATTTATGTGCCTTATGAATAGTGTCTTTAGCAGCTATTTGGACAAGTTTGTTCTTGTTTTCCTTGATGACATTCTTGTTTATTCCAAGAATGAGAAAGAACATGAAGATCATTTGAGATTGACATTGCAATTTCTCAGGGAGCATCAGTTGTATGCAAAACTAAGAAAGTGTGACTTCTATAGAGATAGAATTCAGTACTTGGGTCACATTATTTTAGAGGAGGGTATATCCGTGGACCCTGAAAAGATTGAAGCCATTATGAATTGGCCTACTCCAAGAAATGTGACAGATGTAAGATCTTTCATGGGACATGTGGGATACTACAAGAGATTCATTGAGGGATTTTCCAAAGTTGCACATGCTATCACTTCTTTGCAGAAGAAGGGGATGAAGTTCGAATGGACATCGAGGTGTGAAGAAAGCTTCCAGCAGTTGAAGAATCTTCTCACTAGTGCACCAGTATTGAAGGTTGCAGATCCAGAGAAAGATTTTGTGGTGTGTACTGATGCATGCAGACAAGGGCTTGGAGGAGTCCTTATGCAAGACAACCATGTGATATGTTATGACTCAAGAAAGCTGAAGGAACATGAGAAGAACTATGCCACTCATGATCTAGAACTTTCAGCCATAGTACATGCTCTCAAGATGTGGAGACATTACTTGATGGGTAGGAGATTTGAGCTCAGAACAGATCATTGTGGACTGAAGTATTTGTTTGATCAGCCTACCCTGAATGCTAGGCAAGCAAGATGGCTGGATTTTTTATGTGAGTTTGATTTTGAAATCAAGCACATAAAGGGAAAAGAGAATAAGGTAGCTAATGCACTAAGCAAGAAGATGTGGTAAATGCAGGTGGCATCTCTTAGTATTTGCCAATCAGATTTGAGGCAACAGATTGCCAATCATGTTGCTGGAGATGAATTGTTTGAGCAAGTAAAAGACAAATTGCAGCAGCAAAGTCTTAAGAAGAGGTATGAGGGATATAAATTGGAAGGAGATGGGCTTCTCACTCTTAAAGGAAGAATTTATATTCCGAATGTAGAAGATTTGAGGAGAGTTGTCATGGATGAAATCCATCAAGCTCCGTATTCTGGTCATCCAGGATATCAGAAGACAATTGCTACAGCTAGGAAGCAGTACTTTTGGCCGGGTATGAAAAAGGACATGGCTGAGTACATCTCAAGGTGTATGAAGTGTCATCAGGTAAAGGTTGAACATCAACATCCAGCAGGTTTGTTGTAGCCTTTGCCAATTCCGGAATGGAAATGGGAAGTTATTTCCATGGATTTTATTACAGGATTGCCGATGACTTGGAGACAACATGATTCTATCATGGTTGTGGTGGAAAAATTGACAAAGGCAGCACATTTTATACCGGTTAAGTCTACGTATGATACTGGTGACATTGCAAAGATCTTCATGAAGGACATATTCAAATTGCATGGGTTGCCGAAGGCAATAGTATCTGACAGAGATGTCAAGTTCACTTCCAACTTTTGGAAGGGGTTGTTTGCGGATTTGGGTACAAAGCTAAACTTCAGCACTGCATACCTTCCTCAGACAGATGGGCAGACAGAGAGAGTTGATCAGGTGCTTGAAGACATGCTTCGCATGTACGTAATGGACAAACCAACCAAGTGGGAAGATTACTTACACTTGGTAGAGTTTTCTTATAACAATGGACATCAGGTATCCTTGGGGATGAGTCTGTATGAAGCTTTGTATGGAAGAAGGTGTAGGACACCAGTAAATTGGGATAATCCAGTGAACAAGATTGTGCTTGGGCCAGAATTGCTCAAGGAAATGGAGCAAGAGGTCATAAAGATCAGGCAGAAGCTGAAAGCAGCACAGGATAGACAGAAAAGTTATGCAGATAAGCATAGGGTGAACAGGGAGTTCAGTGTTGAGGATCATGTTTACCTCAGAGTGAGGGCAAGGAAGAGTTCCTTGAAGCTTGGAATTTGTGCCAAGTTGTCAGCAAGATATTGTGGGCCGTTTGAAGTGCTTGAAAGGATAGGGCCAGTTGCATATAGACTTGCATTGCCTGCTAGCACTAGAGCTCATAATGTTTTTCATGTTTCTTTGCTTAAGAGATATGTACATGATCCTAACCATGTGATAAATTGGGATGCGATTCAGGTGGAACCTAAGGGAGAGTTTCGAATCGAGCCAATGCGCATCCTCGACAGGAAGGTCACCATGCTCCGGAACCGATCCATAGGGCAGGTAAAGGTGCAATGGGAGCACTACGGACCTGAAGAGGCCACTTGGGAGCTAGAGGGTGCCATGCGATTGGCACATCCATTTTTGTTCAATTCTGCGAAACACTGAGGCGATCCCAGTGTAGCATTTTGTTCAAATTTTGTAAAGCACTGAGGATAGTGCTATTGAAGGGGGAGGGGAATGTAATGTCCCGGTTTTGACCCCGTTACATTAGATGTATATGGTGTGTATATTGTAAATGATAATGGTGTGGAGCTAAACGCCAAGGCCCCACTATTGATCAGCCATGCTATGTTTTGGGATTTAATTTGTCGCTGATTGTATATCGGGGCATGCAGCATATATTATGTTGGCCATGATGTAAATATGCATCTATAATTAAAATGAACACAACCAGCTACGGTCGTGGCAACTAAATCGAAAGGGGCATGATTTTCACAAGGATAATGTTTGGGGAAAATTGTTAAACCTTGGGCCATTTAGGGAAATACCCATGTGTCTTCTCCCCTTATTTTTTTTATTCCAACCACCTTCATTGAATAATGGCTGCTGGTGGTTGAGGTAGTTAATGGCTTTGGGGAGTGGGGTGGCAGGACTGTTAGTCCTCACCCACATGCACACTCTACCCATGATTTTTTTGTTCATCCCCTCACGTAGACACTTCCCCCTCTCCACAAGTTTCTAAACACCAAGGCACTTCAATTTCGCGTCCTCACCATTGCTGTGCACTCTCACGCAGAGGGATTCTTTCCTGTTTTTCATCTTCACGCACAGGATTTTGCTGGATTTACCCACGCAGTAGTTTTCTTCTGTGGATTTGTGAGTAGTGAGGCTGTATCCTTTACTCACGGGTGGATTGTGGGTTCTGTAGTGTTGCTCACACTCACCCACAGGCCGGGAGACTGTAATTTCTTCCCCAGCGTAGTCTGTATATGTTTTTCTGGGTGATCTCGTTGCCCAGGATGGACTGTGTTTTCCCACGTTGTTGGCTGTGGTTTTTGTGGTCTTTCTTACATGTTGGGGATTGTTGTAAATTCACCTGAGAGTCATTTTGGCCACAATAGGGCCAAGAATGACTCAGAATTCATTTTCTCTATTTAAGCTGTGACAGCTGACTTAATTGCTTGAGTGCAATGGTTGGTCTTCGGACTGTGAGAGGAGCAAGGATGGGGATGAGTTTTTCTTGATAAACCTGGTGGCTGGAACCCACACAGACAGAGCTAGAGGGCTGGCCTTCTTCTCGATCACCCCTGAATAGCACTGGAAGGGAATGCAGGGCCTGAGGGACTGTGTAGCAGAGAAGGGACTGATTCCTTGTGTTGGGTGTGTTTGGGTGTCTTAGAGGTCAGGCTAGTTCTGGTGTAGGTGTTCTTGGCTCTGTAATGAGCTCACCAGCTTAGCAATTTGCCTTCTCCAGCTCCTGAATGGCCTGATAAACCCAACTCTGTTGGCTTGGCTGTGTGTTTTGTGTATCCTTGGCTATGTGTAAGCCTGTTGTTCCCATATTCCTTGGAGAATCATGCCCAGCTCGGGGGTGGAAGCGTTGCTGAGAGATTAAGGAGCACGCTGGCCTATGGTTGGGTGGAGCGTTGCAACGACGTAGCTGGTTGCGGATCAAAGCTCTTCATAAGATAAGTGATCTTGTGCATTTTACTTCTGTAACTATCTTTTCTATTAATGATATGATGAACATGACAAATGCATGCATGACTAAATGCTATTGTTTCAGCTGTGTATGATAAGTAACTGCATATGTGCATGTTTTTAGTTCAAAATCTTTGTTAAGCATTCTGTTTCAGCAATTTTCATGTATGCATATGTTCATGGGGTTCTTAGCCCGTGTGTTCGAAGCTTGTAGTCGCATGGTCCTTGCCAGTCGGAGGCATGGGGACGTGACACTACCTGTGTTTTTCCCCATCTGGAGTAATCCAGATCGTGCTCTAGCACAGGTGGTGTATTTAAATGAATGAAGTATGATGTAAATTGAAAATAAGATGTTAGCTTGAATAGTAGAATGTTTTCTTTATTTAGATATTCGTTATCGGAAGAATTATTAATCTGTACATAAAATAGTGTTAGATCTAGACTGTGAATGTCAGAATATTAGAAAAGGAAAGGAAGTTATATCATTATACTAACAGTAGTATGTTTTGGTAGACGAAACAGTCTTCTTTACAGCATTCACTTCTGTAATCCTTATATCTCTTTTGAAACAAAAGGAAAAGAAGATAATAGTTTAAAGGTGTAGTATTGGATTAAATAAAATGCCTTTTTAGCTTTGTAGTTTATTTCTTTTCCTATTTAGGATAAATAACTACTGTAATTATAGCAACCAAACTGTGAGTTAGGATAGAAAAACCTTGATTTAATTCTAAAGATAAAACTAGTTGGTTTAAGATTGTTAGCTAGGTGATTTCATTTATGACTTAGAATGTAAATAATTCATTCATCTTATCTAGCTGAACTTACGCAAGTTCTACAGCTACCAACCTGTCTCTTAAAGAATTTAAACAAACACTACTATTTATGTAGAGAAAGGAACACAATTAATTTGTTATTTCCCTTATTTTTATAAATTCTAATGTTATAATTTAAATAGGGTAATATAGATACAGAAGGAATTTTTATAAATTATTTAGCATAGAAAACATAAGAGTATAACAATAAAATACTTTCTCATCTATATACTTTATTAATAGACTAAGTATAAGGATAATGTATATAATTATAGGAACAATATTTAATTATAGTAAAATAACATTCTTATAACATTATAATAAATTTCAAGTAAAAATAAACTTTGTACTTTAAAGATGTAACTATACAGTTACATAAGTACAACTCTAAGAACATTAAATTACTTATTTTTCCGTAAGTTTACCAATATAAAATAATATTTAAAACCTCATTAGAACAGAGGAAAATAAGGTAAAATAACCTAAAAATAACGTACAATTATCTTAGACAAATAATATTTAAAATAATTTATAGAGTAAATTCAAATGTAATAACTTGTAGGAAAAGATGTTAACAGAACATAAACATGATCGATTTATCGAGTTTAATAACCCATTATACAATATAAGAAATAACAGAATAAATTAAAGTATTATATTGTAAATAAAAGATAATTTAAAACAGTAAATACATCTTCACATCGCTGAGTTAGGGTAAAACCCTATTGTATCAAAATTTACAACAGAAGTATCAAACAAGTGAGTCTAAGCTCCTTTCTGATGCCTCTCTGCTTCTAAGAGTTAATAGAGTATGGCTTAACAGGCCTTCCATCATTTATACATTTTATACACAAAAACTAGAAGCAAAATAAAAATTTACAAGTCACGGCCTAAGTCGAAAGCCCCACATAAATCAAGGGTTTGTCATCAACAAAAAACAGCAAACCAAGTTAACCCAGATAAACCAATACCACAAGGGTCTTTATAGGCCATGGTGACCAACCATCAAGTGTCCCATAAGGAACTGAACAAGGATGAACTACCATGGGATATCCAAGGCTTACCCATGAGCAAGTGGTTGTCCCAACTTTGCACCAACTGCGCAGAAGGACGAGGCCGTCACCTGTGTAAAAATAACCAGGATATCGTTAAGATTTTATACTTACATTAACAGAGATGTAAAGAAACAGAGATGTGGATATTAGTTCTTACCTAAGCTTCAAGTCAACGTAACCACCCGTAAACAGAAGTGCCACCACCAATGCAAGAAGAAACAAATCCTTCATCAAGAAAGAGGGAGGTTATCAACGCAGTAACAACTAGTGACAGCCAAGAGTTGGAGCGACAAGCCAGGCAAGTATAAATGCTTGGGCCACCACTACTTCCCAACCAAAAGTCCACTCTGCTGTAAAACCCTAAGACCAAACAAATCCTAAGATGCGAAACCATGGCTCTCACTACTGGGTCAAGAAAGAGACCTTTATAGTCTCTCAACCCTTAAATGAGTAAGCCGTGAAGGTGAAACCCTGGAGGAAAACAACCAACCCAGTCCAAGCAGCAAAGGTTTCTTGTTACGGCTCTTCTCTATCAGTCTTCAAGGAAAGCTCACGAGGTGCGAGAGGCAAGAAACAAATTGGGAGACTGTCATTCAAACCAGTTGCAAAATCGGCATGGAGATAAAAACATAGTAGCAGAGCGACCAGATGCCAAAAACAATGGAGGGAATAATAAGTCTAGGGTTCCCAATTGCCTTTTAACTTCACAATGCTTGGCCACATTTATTCCATTTACACAATCAAATTATTTGCATGTAGTGGGTAATCTATATAGTTCCGGCGTACAAATCAACAAAATCATTTTTATTCCAATCATATGGTGGTTCGAAAGTTCCACAAGGTTCTATACTCCCGAAGTCAACCAAGCTTTCATGCTATAATGTTAAACAAAAATAACTTTAGTATAAAGGTTAGGTCATAAACTTATCAAGGGCATGGTCAATTCTACGACCCATCACTTATGCAAGCAAAGTATTCGTTCAACAAATGATTATAACTTTAGTAAGGGTTATGCCACTTTAATATTTTATAAAAGAAATTCATAAAAAAAATTTATGATAAGATACCCTTCTTGCTAGCTTGATTCTCATTATGCCTTTGAATATTTATTTATAAACTATTAGGTTTGCAAATGAGAATGTTAAGCCTTATAGCATTTATTGGGCTTGTCAGTAGGTAAATTATGATGATCTTAATAACAATAACTGGATAATATCTTTCCAAGTAAGTTAGGTGTAAAAGAACTTAGTTCATCAACACTAACTTAATCCATTTGATAGCAGTATGTAATGATGATATAATTCCTTTTAAGCCTCAAAGCTTTAGAAGATAGAATAATAGTATAAAAACTCATTAACTATTGCGCATTACTTTCTTATCACAAGAAGTAACCAAATTTGTCATGACGCAAATTGTTTATGATCACAGTTCAAGATAGACCCTTAAACGTAAAACCCCGCCATCTTTAACCTGTATGTAAGGAATGATTTAAGGCATTTACACATGATGACTTCGGTAAACATTGATAAACATCGAAGAGGTTAGTTCGCAATAAAAATTATAAATTACAAACTACAGAGAGAGAGCAACTGTCACCAATACTGTTAGGACTGAATCTCTTTTCTATGGCATCTTTAAAAAGAATAACAATCTAATTGTTTTACCTCATAAAAGCATTTGGAATTGAAACAACATATATATTCTTTTACTGAGCTATTATTTTTGAAACGAACATATATCTCCAAGCTTTATGATTATTGACAAGTAGCATCGGATCTTTCTTACCTGTAAATCTGTAAGATCAGGTAAACCTTCTGCATTAGCTCAAAAGCTAAGTAAGCCCCAGAATACCAAGACAGTTCCACCTTGTTGTCACAAAGAAAAATAAATCATTAAACTGAAAAAGAATTATTCTATAAGATAAAAATAATCGAGTAGATAATTCAGATTATGAAATCAATAACATATAACTAATTAAAACAGTTAGCTGACTGCATTATTCGATATTATCTGTATTTTAAAAATTTTAATTTTTTTGGTGTTGGCAAGCATCCTGAGCATAAGTTTGATCAAGGAAAAGATAAAAGAGCTACATGTATTTTGGGGCTGATCTATTTTTATATCAATGGTCCAATTCATATAACCTCCATTAATGGCTCTAGGTATGTTCTTACCTTCATATATTACCTTTCAATATTTACATGGATCTACTTTCGCAAAAATAAATCAGAAGTTCTTGAAAAAATCATAGATTTTAAAGCTTCCGTTGAGACTGCTACTGGGAGAAAGATTCAAATATCTCATATTTGGTAATGGAGGTGAATGCATTAAATCATATTTGCTGAATTTTTTTTCATAAAATGGGATCAAGATCCAACACACTATTCCCTACACACCTCAGCAGAATGGTGTAGCAGAAAAGAAAAACCGAGCACTAAAGGAGATGGGAACATGTATGCTTGAGTCTAAGGATTTGGATGAAAATATTTGGGTTGACCCTATCAATTTTGATGCATAAATTCATAACAGGGATCCACACTCATCCTTCAAATGTAAAACACCTTTCGAATATTACACTGGTCATAAGCCTGATGTGTCCAATATCAAGGTTTTCGGGTCCATTGTTTGGGCTAGAATTACACTGGATAAAATAAAGTCTTTGCAACCACTAAGTGTTGAGTGTATTATAACTTGGTATGATAAATAAGAAAAATTATATAAAATCTTGAATATCAAAACTAAAAATATAATCATCGAGATAAGTTTCCACTTTGAAGAACCTCTAACGGATCTGAAACTAGCTGAGGAAGAAATTGCAAAACTGCTTCCTTTTTCTAATGAAGATTCTGAAGATGAAAATGAGAATTTATGTTTTGATATTTCAGATGTAATGTCTGATATTAGTGATCATGAAATATCAGGTTCTGAATCAGATCTAAATGAGCCCACTCATCTGCCAAAATGGACAGAAAAGATTCTCTCCTCTAGCAGGTTAAACATTGGAAATCCTACTGATCCAAGAAGGACTCAAGGAGACTTTCATAGAGAAGGTATTTATATTTATTTCACTTATAATTTTATGTCTGAGAAGTTCTATATGATGATTGGATATGATCCAAATTCATATTATCATGCCCACCATGATCCAATATGGCAAGCTTCCATGGATGAAGAGTATCAATCTCTTCAAAAAAAATGCAACCTAGGAGCTAGTTTCCCTTCCACCTAGGAGGAAACTTGTTCAATGAAAATGGGTCTATCGAAATAAGTTTGTTGCATATGGATAAAAATGAAAATAAAAATCTATGTTTGTAGCAAAAGGCTTCTCAGAATTCCAAGGAGTGGACTATACAGAAACCTTTGCACCAGTGGCAAAGATGGATTCTATTTGGCTAGTTTTAGCCATTTCTGCATCCAAACACTGGGAAGTGCACCATATGGATTTGAACAGTGATTTTATTCATGGGGATCTGAAAGAATATATCTAAATGAATAATCCTCAAGGGTACATATCATACCCAACTTTAGTTTACAGACTTTGGAAATCATTGTATGGATTGAAACAAGCCCCAAGAGCTTGGTATGCAAAGATGGACTTTTTTCTGCTATCACAAAAATTTGCAAGATGTAAGTCTGATAAAAATGTGTAGCTAAAACAATATTAAGGTGATTTACTCATTATAGTTATGTATTTTTATTATTTTTTTAATTACAGGAAGCACACTTTCTTCAATCAGCTTCATAAAAACCGCTTTGCATGAAGTGTTTTCCATGAGTGATCTGGGCTTGCTAAGGCACTTTCTTGGGATACTTATAATGGTATACTTATGATGGGATACTTATCATCCAATAAAATTATTTTTCATACCTAATAATTAATTTTAGTATAGCTGACTGTAAGGAAGTACCTTTCCCATTCCTCTCAAAAATCATTCTTGAGGAAGGAAATTCTACACCGAAGGTGGATTCCACTATCTATAGGGAACTATTTGGAAGCCTTCTGTACTTGACACATTCAAGGCCTGATATTTTTTATGCCATGAACGGTGTATCAAGGTACATGCAGCAGCCTCATGAACTTCATTGTAGGGAATCCAAGAGGATTCTACAGTACATGTAGGGTACTAGAAACTATGGCATCCACTATGTTGGATATTCTAATCTAGACTTGGTGGGATTCACATATTTAGATTGGGTTGGAGATAGCCTTGATTGGAAGTCTACTTATGGTTATGTTTTCATGTTTGGTGGTGGGCCCATTTGGTAGCCAAGCAAAATCAAGCAGCCATTTCCCTATCTCCAGCTGAGGCAAAGTATAGGGGAGCGATCAATGCATGCATTTAGGTAGTTTGGATACAAGGTATTCTAGCAGAGTTTGGCATTGGTAGTAATACTTCAACTATCATATTTTGTAACAAACAAAGTTCTATCAAGATCGCAACATATCTGGTTCACATACATAGAACCAAACACATCGAGATCCACATGCACTACAACAAAGAGCTTGTGCATTATAGAACAATTGTTCTACAATATTGCCCCACAAATGAGCAAATTGCAGACATTTTCACCAAGAACTTCACTGAGAAGAAGTTCTCTTACCTCCGTTCCATTTTGTGGGTGAGTTCCATCATGGTGAAGTCAGATTAGTTCTTTAGTGTTCAGTTAGAGGGGGGGTTCTTTCCCACTGGTTTTTCCCTATTTTCCTCACTTAGTTATTTTGAGCATTTTAGAATTATTTTCATAAAGGGTTACATATGTCCTTCATCGTCAAGGCCCTAGTATTTACTACTCCACATGAGATTAAATTAAGGGGGGGTTTTGGATTCATTATCCAACCACACATATTTATTTGGCTTATTTTGGCCTAATTTACCACTTATCCTAAATTTTGACTCAAACATGTGACTGCGTTATCAAACTGGATCTCATACTTCAACCAGGGAGCCTAACTGATCCTCCTCCTTTAATCAGGTAGCAAATATGGGTTGATCTACTTGACATATGTGACTCATTCAGTTAACTAAAGGTTGTTTCACCTACCTCTCAGTTAAACTAAAGCTCTAAATGCACCTTCCTCATGATTTCACCTCATTTTGGTTAAATGCAGTGAACTAGAGTGATTAAATACACCTCCACCTACTTTTGGTGACTCAACTCAGTTCATCTTAGCCAACTAAAGTCGTATACGTTCTCTCACCTACTTATTGACATGCAGTTGAGTTATATTCAATTAGAATCGATCTAAACTGCCTCCAATTCAGTTAGAGTGAAATAAGTTGGATTTAAGTGGTTAAATGATGTGTCGAGTGGTGTCTTACTGACAGCTAAGCCACTTTCATGCACCCAATTTGAATGACCTCTCATGGAATCTAATTGCATGGCTATTCATGCCATTGTATTGCATTGTAATATATTATTTTGATAAATGATAAGCAAATATATAGCTACAATACTTTTGCACTGTTCATGTCATTTCTTTGAGTAAAATTGATCTATGTCATCTACAATGAGTTTTTGTATTGGTCCTTAGACTGTTGTGCCTCAATTTTATATATTCAACATAAATATTTTAAAAACAATATCATAAAACAAATATAAAAACCATTTTGTTTGACATGCACACATACTATATATATAGTGTGCATGTCAAATATAATTTTTTATATTTTATTTATGGTATTGTTTTTAAAATAAATACATTCTTTCTAACACACACACACACAATATCAATAATCAAGGATCCAATCAATGCCTATAATCCACACTAAGACCCACATGGATAATTTTAAGGACACCCCCTAAATTTATATGTATAATAAATGGGTGAATATCCCTAATATATAGGAAAAATTGAAGGCTATTTTATCAATAATATAACATGTTGTTGAGGCCTGGAAATTCATAGGAAACAACAGCAAGGGATTCTCCCCAGTCAACGTTCCCAACTAGCCCATGACTGTTTGGTATAGGGAATCCATCTGGTTTACGGTCCGGCTACCGTAGGTCAAGTAACAAAAAATAAAGGTTTTACCGGTTGCGGCCCGGTCCACCGTGTGTATTTTTCTGTATTTTTTGACTTAAATTATGATATGCACATGCCTAATTAACCATGCAGAGTGATAAAGGACGCAAGGAGTAGTCACAATGTGATGCGCAAGTTCTTACCTCTCGTCTTAGAACTCACAAGCATCTAAATCACATATGCAGCAATAAAGTAAAACTAACTAACTATCTATCTATCTATCTATCCCCGGGGAGCCAAATTGTAACTTATTTATGAGTAATGTGTATTGTGCATGCATTATAAAGAGAAATTACAGATAGTTGATATTCCTTCCTACAACACATGAACGATTAAATATATTTAGACAATCAGATAGCCAATTGTTTATGAACAGCATGCATTACTCATGGTGGTAATTTCACAGAATAAACCAGAAATCATTCAAACAAGAACATAGGCTCTAAGATTTAGAACGATCTCATAGTTAATGGACAAAAACTGGAAAAACAAAATAGTTCATCTTTCACCAATCCATAGCATAGCATTTGAACGTCCCACCCAACTTTCTCCGACATGCAAACAATAATTCTTTATTCCAAAAAAAAGTAGTTCTTCTTACAATATCTCTTTACATGTCTAACTGGGAAAAATCCCCTGTCAATTCTAACTTTCAAATATTTAAACTAACAGTTGACCGCTTGGGTTTCCCTCCCAAACGCGCGACCTTTCGGTCTCTCAAAACGTTTTGGATCCCTACTTTTATCTTTTCTCTGTGCATTCATGATCCATTTAGTAACTAACATCTTTCAGTTCTGCGCCTTTGTCACTACTGATCTTTTGCCTTCTAATTTGCTTGTCTTCCTTGCAATCCTATCTCCCATCTATACCTTTGTGCCGCGGTAGTCTGAACAATCCCCTGAAAGCTCCTGTGATTAAATGACAACAATCATTCATTGGGACAGTATTCTTCAAGAAAATCAACTACATTAAATTATATCAACTACAACGGCTAAGCAGGAAGAAAGGCCATGCACTGCATTACTGCTAACACGGCAGGGTAGAACTATTCACAGCCGCATAGGCGGGCTTTAATAGGCGATGGGTGCTGCAAAAACACTTAGGCGTATTGGAGTCAAAAAAGTTATGACCTAAGCTGTGGGCAGGAAAACTTCCAATCGGAAATCGAAAAGACATCGACATCGAAAGCCAAATGCTTTGCATAGCTGCAACAATGGAAGAGAAAAGGCTACAGACATGCGACACGCATCGACGGGGGGAGTACTTATACATCAGGTGGAAAAACCACTAAGCTAACCATTGAGACATCCGCATCAGAGCTTCACAAGACTAATCATCGGAGTGATAGTGGAATCAAGAGCCGCAACGATGAAATCATAAAGGACAAACATTCCGCAATAGGTAAGGTCTTCATTGGAGGAGAAATCAACTAAATGACCAGAAGGTTAATGCTTTTGGAAGCCGCCACGGCGGAATCCCAAGACTTAAGGATAGACGAAACAACAAAGAAAAGCTTGAAAAGTCAACTAATAATTAGGAGACTTCGCAATCTTCCTTCCGCAACTGCGGAGAACATAAAAGAAAGATGATCCGACACAAAAGCAACAAATCAGCCGATTAAGACAAATGCATCGAAAAAAAAAAGACGAAGCCAAAGCTGATTATTTCTCCGCAATGGCGAGAGTGGAAGCAAAGGAGCTTCTGAATCAAACATTTGAAAATGCATTCAAAGGAAATGATAAAGCTTAAACAAACAGTGGATCGTTTCAAGCATTAGAAAGGTCTTTCTGAAGAATCATTAGATCAAATCAAATAAGAAAACCAAACCGATATAAGCAAAAGGAGGGTCCTGAAAGTTTTTGAATTTTGGGAAAATGTTGCAGCTGCAACAATTGGCGACTACCTGGTGACCCCAGATTTCTGATTTAACTCCTCCCCAGTAAAATACTGTCTAGCTCAAAAATGAAATCTTCTAGATGTTTGTATTCCTAAGCTGGCCAACCCATACGTTTAAATCATTAAGAATCAGTTCATTCATTGGGAAAAGGTGACATCAAAAATATTTGCAAGTCTGAATAACTCTTTTGAGGCCTAATAAGTGAGATTTATTTTACCCATCCTTAGGTAGTTTCTATCTTGGACACCATAGGATTGTAACATATAGTAAACAGCACTATCCCTTTGTTCCTCATTCCCATGCCAACTACACTTTTGTGCCATTTGAACTTTAGCTCTTTTGAGTCCTCCATTTGCCTTTCTTTCTGAATTTTATTCAGGCTCCTCTATCCATAGTGTCCTTTTGTGTGAGAGAAGAATTTACTTTTCATCTCACGGACGAAGAGGAAATTTTGGCAATTTGAAGTTCATGCTTTTGATACTTTGCTTTGATATGTATTGTTTCTTTAAGGAGTTTTGACTCTTGACAGCTTTTAGCTTTTCTGAAATCATGGCATGGGATCATTTATATATGATATACTATTTACCTTGCTTCCTTTCCATGGGTCCTTCGCTGCCACTCCCTTGGACATTTTAGATGTGAAATGGATGGAACCTCGAAATAGTATTCCAGACTTCTTAATTCTGAGCTATTTACAGGGGTTAAGTAGGACTTCAATGAATACATGGACAATTAGGAACAATGCTACTAGAAGACATTCTATGTTTTAAAAGCATAGTATTTTGCTCAAGATTTCAGTTAATTAAGAACCCTGATGTTTCCATTGCAACCAAAATTTTTCCTCTTTATTCAAAATGACAGAAATTTAAACTAAAACAAAACTGGACTTCATGACTCAAAGACTCAAAAAGACGACCAAGCCAGATTATTTATATACAAGATAGAAGAAGACAAATGAAACTCAAGAAAAATAAGGCTTAAGAACTAAACCATTTACTGGTAAGTTCTCTTCCCACCCTTGCACATCTTGTAACTTATAAGTGGAAGGGCCAAGCTTTGCCGCAATCTGGAAAGGGCCTACCCATAACTGCTGGAATTTTGTGTGTTTTTCGTTCTCATCATGGGGGTGGTCCCACTTGAGGACCAAATCTCCCACATCAAAGTCCTTTGTTCCTGCCTTATGCTTGTCGAACCATCTCTTTATTACCTCTTGTTGTTGTTTAAAGCGCTCTCTAGCCCTAGATATAGCCTCTTCTGCTTTCATAAGATTACATATCCTCATCTACAAAATTTCATTCTCCGACCCTCTAGACTCTTGAGCTATTATGGAGGAGGGTAGCATGATATTGGGGGGAAGAATGGATTCTTTACTATACACAAGGGTATACGGTGACACTCCTAACGAATACTTGGGGGTAACTCTATCATCCCAAAGGGCGTTTGGTAGCGCTGAGTGCCAACTCCTCTGGTTTTCTATCACAGTCTTCTTTAAAATTCTAATCAGATTTTTGTTAGTAGATTCAGCCAGGCCATTTCCTTGTGGATAGTAATTTGCAAAGTAATTCAACTTTATTCCTTTCTCATGAGCAAAAGTAGTTAATTTAATCGATGAAAAGTAAGTAGCGTTATCAAAGACTAAAGAAACTGGAACTCCAAACCTAGTCATAATGTGGTCCTACAGGAAGTTGATGACCGTGTCTTCATTTATTTTGCGCAGCAGGATGGCTTCGACCCAGCGAGTGAAGTAATCAGTTGTGGTCAGAATGTACTTATGTTGTAGGGAAGAGTTCGGATTTATCTCCCCAATAATATCTAACCCCCATTGTTTGAACGGCTCCGTGATCATCACAGGCTTCAGTAGTGCGGCTGCTTTAGATTTCCTTCCACTACACCTTTGACAAATATCGCACTTCCAGACATGAGCCTGTGCATCTTTGAAAAGCATGGGCCAATAGTAACTGGCCCTAAGAATTTTGTGAGCAGTGGTATCTCCTGAAAAATGTCCCCCAGTAGGCCCGTCAAGAAAATCTGTCATTACTTTCGTTGCATCTTCTTTCTCTAAGCATCTAAGAAGAACCCCGTCGTAGTTTTTTCTAAATAATATTCCTTCAACAATTTGATAGGAGGATGATTTGAGACGCAGCGCTCTTCTTTGCTTTGAATTCCAATGTTCGGGAAACAACCCTACCTGCAAGTAATGCACGAGGTCTCTATACCAAGATTCAGGGGTTTTGAACAAAGGACATACATCCATCAAATGTAATTCAGCCTCGTCTTCCTAGGCGTGTTCATCATTGTTCCCATGTTCAGTGATTAGTTTACACAACCCCTGCCCTTTAACTATAGAATCTGGCTTGAATTCGAGGTCATACTCTTGAAGTGTTGTTAATCAATTGCCCCTTCTTTCTCCTAACTCCTTTTGTACAAAAAGTGACCTCACAGATGGGTATGGGATGACCACCTTGGTTCGATTTTTTATTATATAGGGCCTGAATTGTTTCACTGCTTTGAATACTGCGTAAGCTTGTTTATCAATAGCTAGGTAATTTAATTCAGCCCCTTGTAGACCAGTGCTCATGAAAGATATTGGGAATTCATCCCCCCCATCTTCCTTTTGGGTAAGCACAGCTACTAGTGAATCATCGGATGCAAAGGTATACATAATAAAATCTTTGTCGAAATCTAGGTTTTTTAAAGAGGGTGCATGTGCAACAACAGTTTTAATTTTGCTAAATGCATTCTTCTCAATCTCATTCCATTTGAATTGTGCACTTTGCTTCACCATTTGCTGCAGAGGCTTGACAATTTGAGCGAAGTCAAGCACAAATATTCACACGAAGTTTATTGTTCCCATAAATGATTGCATCCCTTTTTTATTATGGGGCAAGGGAATCTGTTCAATTGCTTTGATCCTTTTCGGATCTATAGATATTCCCTTCTTTGAAACTACATGCCCCAACAACTTACCCTCTGTGATAGTGAACACACACTTCTTGGGATTGAGTGAGATGCCATATTTTTGACAGCATTCAAAAATATACCTTAGATGGAATGCGTGTTCTTCTCTCCTCTTTGAGAATATCGTAATATCATCGGGGTATATCACACCACTATGGCCAATCAAACCACAAAAATCTATGTCCATAGCCCTCTGGAACATTGCTCCAGCGTTTATAAGCCCAAAGGGCATTCTTCGATAAGTGAAGGTTCCCCATCTGGTCCTGAATGTTGTCTTTAATCTGTCTTCTTCGGCTACTAATACTCGATTGTAGCCTGAGAAACCGTCCAATAAAGAAAATAGTTCAGAACCTGAGACCATTTGTAGTAGTTGTTCCATGGATGGAACAGGATAGTTATCTTTATCTGAAGTGCGGTTCAAATTCCTGAAATCCACGCATAGCCTGATTTCTCCAGATTTTTTTCTCACTGGTACCAAATTTGAGACCCATTCAGAGTGTCTGACCTTAAAAATGATCCTAGCATCCAATAATTTCTTAACTTCACTCTGAATCAGAGGTTCCAATTTGGGGTGCATTTTCCTTAAAGGTTGTTGATAAGGTTTGACACCAGATTTAATGGGGATGACATGCTGGATGATGCTAGTGTCATATGTCTTCAAATCCTTGTATGTCCAGGAGAAAACATCTTTATATTGATTAAAAATATTGATGAACTTATCTCTTTCGGCTGGTGAACAACATTTGCCAAGATTCACATATTTAGGATTTGTCTCAGTCCCTAAATTTATCAATTTGAGATGTAGAGATGAGCTGTGAGTCTTCACGTTTGTTGGCCTTCTAAACTTTTCATTTAGATCGAACATTCTTTCTAAGGTTCTGACTCCTTTAGGGATGAAATTATCATACTTTAGCTCGGCCTGATGTTCTTCATCGTCTATAATTGCTCCTTTAAATACCTCGTAATTTGTTAAGCATTCTATAATCTGCTGATCGTCATCGAACACTCACAAGTTGGTAATCATATCAGGGACCGAGGGCCTGAAAAGTAGTTCAACGGAGCACCGATTATTAGTAGGCACAAGCCTAGCAGCTGATGTGGCTAGCAAGTCAGCTGCTGCATTTTTTAGTCTTGGAATTGAAACAATATTAAATGCGCTAAAACATTTTGAGCAGATCCCATACGTCATTTTGATAAGCTTTCAAGTGGGGAGAAATACAATGTATTTGATTCCGAATCTGTTTTACAATTATTTTAGAATCTCCAAAAACTTTCAGATTACTCACCTTTAATTCGATTCTTTCCTCAATCCTTGCACCAACGCTTCATACTCAGCTGTGTTATTCATACATTCAAACTCTATTCTACATGAAAGAAAATGTTTATTCTTCTTGGGGTCGATAAGGACACAACCAGCCCTTGACCCTTCTAATGTCTTAGAGCCATCAAAAAACAATGTCCAGAAATCACTCGCTACGACATGCGAATCTACTCCTACTGCTAATTCTACTATTTTACAGTCGATTTCATCATCCTGTGAGAATCGAAGGAGATCAGGCTGGGTGTTTGACGTGTTGTTGGCTTCTTCTGCTTGGCAATTTCCTGGTTCCAACTCAATAAAATAATTTCCTAACACAGAATCCACTGGTTCATTCTTTTCCTCAAGTTGAGTAACATTGTATTTCATGTGAGGTTCCCTCAAAATTTTAATTTGGTTCGGGATCCCTTTATATGGCAGCCATAGATGTGACCAATCTGAGGCAAAATATCCATTTAGTTTTGCTAACCAGTCTCTGCTAAGGACAAGCCCATAAGCATCTGGTATATCGGCCACCACGATATCAATGACTTGGCACACTTTATCATTCGACGACAGGCAGACTAGGACATCCTCCATCTCACCAATTACCTTTACATTCGTCCTGTCCAACTGAACAAACCTCCACATGGATGGCTTAGGATGCCCATTTATCTTTTTACAGACTGATATTGGCATGACGTTAACCGACGCCCCTGATTCTACCAGGCAATTATGTACGTTGTGATAAAAAATTTCAAAAGTGAGGAGGAAAGGTGGATGTTTGTTCTTAGACTTACCTCCAATGCTGGTTTCTCCGATTTCTTCTTCCTCTTTAGGCTGATTGTTAGCGGGCAGCCTCTCATCCGATGCTTCAAGTGCTTTGAATAGTCTTTCCTTTTGCTGCGGCACTTTACACATTTCAAATAGTGAAATTTTCACCTTTACCTTCTTTATATCTTCCACGATGTCATAATCCATCTGCAGTTCAATGGGATGCAGTTTATCAGCATTCATCTTTTCTTTATTGGGTTTGGCCAACATATCATTATGCCTAGGATCTTGGCTGGTAATGGTGAATTCGGCAATTTTATCAGCTGCGGAATTATTTTGAAATCTCTTAACATTTTTCTGCAGCCTTTTGATTTTTGGGAGTATGAGACTGTCTTCTTTAACCGACCCTTGGCTCCTTATTGTAACGGTCGTTTCCATGACGCTCTCATATCCCCAATTATTTTCCTCCTCGGCATCGAATAACGAAATGGAATTCCATAGAACCATGGTCTCATCTTCTTGTTCTTTCGTTGAAGTGGTACTATCCCTCTTTTCTTCATCTCCATCTTCTGTTAATTTAGAATCCAGCAGCTGATTCATAACCAATGTCATTGAGTTTATCCATTGAGGACAATTCTTTTCAGAGTGGGGCTGTTGGTGGAATGTGCAAAAATTGTCCATTCCTACCTCTGTTAAATTCATAGATGTTGAATTGTGAGGAGGAGGTTGGGATTGATTGTTATCCTCCCTTTTCTTGTAAATAGGGCTTGTAGAACTTATGAGTTTCCTTTTCTTTTTCCAATTCTATGATTCTGTTAGAAAGCTTCTGCATCATTTTTTCCATACTTTCAAAATATGGTGATTGCTCTTCCTTAGGCTTAGAAAACACCAAGGCTTTCCTTCCCACACCTTTCTCTCCTCACCGTTCGGGATAATCTTCGATACTTTCTCTTTCAGCCTCTACCTTTTCTGCCTCCTCATAAGTTTCTGCTAAAGTGGGCTCGGCCTTCATTTCGGCGAACATGGCCAGCTCGGGTCCTAAAGCCGAAGTATAATATTCGATCAGGACTTTATCTAAAGGTCTGTCAGCCTCAGAAAAAATTTTGAGGTATGTTGCAAATCTTTGAGTGAAGTTATGCACCTTCTCTTTTCTCTCTTTCTTTAAAGCACATAGCCCTTTCATGAGGGCTGCATGAGTCTTTTGGATCGCATACCTACTTCTAAAGATCCTTTCGAAGGTATCCCAATTAGGGATAGAGTTCGCAGGAAAACTAAAATACCATGATGTTGCAGCTCCTTTAAGGGTGTGCGGGAATAGTCTACAAACTACATCTTCATACTCCCTAGCCCTTAACCCTTCTATTTCCAAATAAAAAATTTGCAAGTGGTCGTCTACTAGTATCTTTTCACTTGGGTCGAATTTGGGCAGCATCTTTTCAAAGGCTTGAGGTAAATCATGTAACGGAGGTGTCAGGTTTAAAGGTGATCTGGCTCTCTAGGCAAGTGGTGGATTCGGTGGGTTGGGTGGTTGATTGGCGTTTACGCCTGCCATGAGTCTGGGTGGAGAGTGAGGAGGTGAGCAAATAGGAGTGTGAGCAGGAGAACTGTGAGGAGTATCTGGGCCTTCTTGATTCAAAGGCAGTACAACTTCCTATAGGGCTGTTTCTACAATCTCTTCCCAATCCTCAACCAGCACTGAGTCTTCCAATATGGGACGATCTTTCCTTTTATATTCTCTTCTAGGAAATTCAGGGATGATCGACAATCCTCCGATATTCTGCACGTATGCCCTAGTGTGTCTTCTTAGATTATTAACAACCTCATTGTCAATAGAAAACAAATGTTCTCTACCCATTTCTTCCGGAATTGGATTATGAATCCCACTGCTTTTTGAACTGTTACCAGTGGAATAGTCTCGGGAAAACAGTTTTCTTAGGCCAGCCATGCACTGGCGGCCATCCTTCTAGAGCCAAAACTATTGAGGCCTGGAAATTCGCAGGAAACAACAGCAAGGGATTCTCCCCAGTCAATGTTCCCAACTAGCCCATGACTGTTTGGTATAGGGAATCCGTCCGGTTTGTAGTCTGGCTACCGTAGGTCAAGTAACAAAAAATAAAGGTTTTACCGGTTGCGGCCCAATCCACCATGTGTATTTTTTTGTCTTTTTTGACTTAAAGTATGATATGCATGTGCCTAATTAACCATGCAGGGTGATAAAGGATGCAAGGAGTAGTCACAATGTGATGCACAGGTTCTTATCTCTCATCTTAGAACTCACAAGCATCTAAATCACATATGCAGCAATGAAGTAAAACTATCTATCTATCTATCTATCTATCTATCTATCCCCGGGGAGCCAAATTGTAACTTATTTATGAGTAATGTGTATTTTGCATGCATTATAAAGAGAAATTACAGATAGCTAATATTCCTTCCTACAACACATGAACAATTAAAGATATTTAGACAATCAAATAGCCAATTGTTTATGAACAGCATGCATTACTCATGGTGGTAATTTCGCAGAATAAACCAGAAATCATTCAAACAAGAACATAGGCTCTAAGAGTTAGAATGATCTCACAGTTAATGGACAAAAATAGGAAAAACGAAATAGTTCATCTTTCACCAATCCATAGCATAGCATTTGAACATCCCACCAAACTTTCTCCGACAGGCAAACAATAATT
Source organism: Pseudotsuga menziesii (assembly GCA_001517045.1). NCBI lineage: Eukaryota > Viridiplantae > Streptophyta > Pinopsida > Pinales > Pinaceae > Pseudotsuga > Pseudotsuga menziesii. The sequence continues at coordinate 49,267 of LPNX010617190.1, read as the reverse complement.
CTTTATTGCAAAAAAAGTAGTTCTTCTTACAATATCTCTTTACATGTCTAACTGTGAAAAATCCCCTGTCAATTCTAACTTTCAAATATTTAAACTAACAGTTGACCACTTGGGCTTCCCTCCCAAACGCGCGACCTTTCAGTCTCACAAAACGTTTCGGATCCCTACTTTTATCTTTTCTGTGTGTATTCATGATCCGTTTAGTAACTGACATCTTTCAGGTCTGCGCCTTTGTCACTACTGATCTTTTTCCTTCTAATTTGCTTGTCCTCCTTGCGCTCCTGTCTCCCATCTATACCTTCGCGCCGCGGTAGTCTGAACAATCTCCTGAACGCTCCTGCAATTAAATCACAACAATCATTCATTGGGATAGTATTTTTCAAGAAAATCAACTACGTTAAATTATATCAACTACAACAGCTAAGCAACAAGAAAGGCCATGCGCTGCATTACTGCTAACACGGCAGGGTAGACCTATCCACAGCCACATAGGCGGGCTTTAACAGGCGATGGGCGTTGCGAAAACACTTCGGCATATCAAAGTCAGAAAAGTTATGACCTAAGCTGTGGGCAGGAAAACTTCCAATTGGAAATCGGAAAGACATCGACATCGAAAGCCAAATTCTTTACACATCCACAACGGCAAAAGAGAAAAGGCTACAGACATGCGACACGCATCGACGGGCGGAGTACTTATACATCGGGTGGAAAAACCACTAAGCTAACCTTCGAGACATCCGCATCGGAGATTCGCAAGACTAATTGTCAGAGTGATAGCAGAATCAGGAGCCGCAACAGTGGAATCATAAAGGACAAACATTCCACAATAGGTAAGGTCTTCATTAGAGGAGAAATCAACTAAATGACCAGAAGGCTAGTGCTTTTGGAAGCCGCCACGGCGGAAGCCCAAGACTTAAGGATCGACGAAACAATAAAGCGAAGCTTGAAAAGTCAACTAATAATCGGGAGACTTTGCAATCTTCCTTCTGCAACTACAGAGAACGTAGAAGCAAGATGATCTGACACGAAAGCAACAAATCAGCCGATTAAGACAAATGCATCGGAAAAAAAAAGACGAAGCCAAAGCTGATTATTTCTCCGCAACAGCGAGAGTGCAAGAAAAGGAGCTTTCGACTCAAACATTTGAAAACACATTCAAAGGCAATGATAAAGCTTAAACAAACCGTGGATCATTTCAAGCATTAGAAATGTCTTTCTGAAGAATCATTAGATCAAATCAAATAAGAAAACCAAACCGATAAAAGCAAAAGGAGGGTCCCGAAATTTTTTGAATTTTGGGAAAATATTGCAGCTGCAACACATGTATATATAATTTTTTGGATAATATTTAATTTTATTATAGAATCTTATAAAATATTGGCGAATATTTCACTAAACTATAAGATATTGTAAAATCTTTGTGAATATTTAACTATTATAAAATATTGTAAAAACTTGGCAAATATTTCATCAAATTATAAAATCTTATAATGACTTGGTGAATATTTTTCTAGGAAGACTCAAATTTTGATTCTACAGATTACTAAGGTAGTGCAAAATAAGAGCATATAATAGAGCTCAAATCTCTGAACTCATAGACCCTCAAATGAACAAATGCATGAATGAGGAGAGGAGGGATTTATTTATACATTTCAAAAGAAGTGTTGGTGAAACACTACTATACTAGCTAGATTCAAGGATAGTGGGGACTCCACTATTTATATTGACCCTTAATGGTCCAACAGAGACATGTTGGGACCCAAATCTTGACATACCAACAAACTCATAGAATTTAACACTTTACATTGTGGAGTAATTATGGTACCCACAAACCATTATTACAATGTGGAGTATTATAGAGACCCACAACTGTAATATAGTATATGAATTCCCAATTAGCTTATTTTCCAAATCTCTCATTTTTAAGCTACCCTTTGACAAAAAAATAACCTGATTATTTGTTTATATATACGAATGCCACTTTTCCTTTCTTTTGTTGACAAACAAAATATAAATTATGTCATTTGATTTAATTTTTTTAGATTTAATTAGAAACTTGCAATGGTAATTAGAAATAAGAACATACACTAACAATCATAGAAATCACATTAATGCATCATCATTAGAACTGCTACATTAAATACTAATTTTTCTCATATAAATTGAGGAGGTGTTTGTATCCATGTCCTTGAAATTTTTGAAAGCATGCAAAATGTGGTAACATTGTTTTATCACCCTTGTTGAATGAAAAATACTAGATATAAATAACACAATTCCTACATCTTAGGTCAGCCATGCCCTCTACATATTATATACAATCATTATGGAGATGAAGTATCTTGTTCCAAATAAATCACATATTTATCATACATAACTAGATCCATTTCTAGATGATGATAGCAATTACACATCAAAACAAATTAGCAAAAAACATTTTACTTCTGAATGACCCTTACAAAAAACAAAATATCTGTAGAAATTCTGACCAGAAATAGATTAATTTCACTCACAACAAATTACAATTGATCATGCAAAATTGTCAACAATGGAGACTGAAAATGGAGCTGTAACACAAAATTATATTAACTCAGTGTACAATAGCCAACCCTGTAATATCATAGGCTGCTAAATAAATAGAATACATGAAGAAATCGAATGCATGAGGAAGCATCCAAATCTAGCATAAAGTAGGCTTACCCAAAATAGGCAAATCCCCCATAGGTGTAAAAAGCTGATCCCAAATCTGTCATGAGGCTCACGAATTGGCAAGGGCGCATGGGAAAGCTAATGAGTGGTGGAATGGCAGCTCATACATGATTTTGCATGGAGGAAAGAGTGGAGT
>LPNX010617190.1:14025-32274 GCA_001517045.1 Pseudotsuga menziesii | reverse complement strand
CATGGGGCATAGCTCAAGTGGTTGGGAGATTTGGTTGTTGCACTCCTCTCTTGGGTTTGAATCTCATAGAGGACATTTTCTCCTTGGGATCCCTTGCATGTAATGAAATATTAGGCTGGTGAGTCGTTTATCATGATTGGCCCTCTCGGAGCTAGTTTTCCAAGTTCATGTATACTTTCCAAGCGAGTATAAGACATATTTTCCAAGGTGGATGTAACCATGGTGTAAACTAGGATTCCATGGTGAACCACTGTGAAAAGAAAATATGTGTGTGTGTGTGTGTGTGTGTGTGCTTTGAAATCAAGATTAAAGATACTAGATGGGAGGTTTTAGTGAAAATTGGGTCATGGTGCTCCAATGTGTTAAGCACATTGATACTTTAAATACACTTGAATGTATTAGTGCTCCATGAACTTCCTCCATAATGGTTTTATAAATATTTTTTTAGATGCTTTAAAATCAATATTAAAGATACTATATGGTTGAATATTATCAATATCTAGGATAAACATGTGTTAAAGAGTCATAATTTCTAAAAACCAAGAATTATTAAAATACAACCACCTAACCTTATAAAATAGGTAAATTCTATTTGATATCATTACTAGGAAACAAATTTTTATTGAAAGTTTATGTCGATGTATAGACACTAAATCCTCCAAGAAATATCCCTAAGTTGCGTGTATCCATTCATGGATTCATTTAAGGGAGGGTCATACGACCTTAAATATTCAAATACAGTTTTTATAATTGTAATGGAGAAGGTCGTTTCAATCTTAAGAGATCCACCATGAAGCTAAAGAAACAATGAAACGGTTGAGTCCTTTACTATGTTATACACAACCAAAGTAGTGATCTTCCATATGCTTACTAGTGAATATTAATCCTCACTAACACAGGGTTATTGCACCTTAACTTTGAATAAAAATATTTATTGTAACAAAACCATAAGAATGTTAAAAAAGTGCATGTATGTATCACTTCAATGCCTCGTCTACATTTCTAATATTTAAAGAATTCTTTGTAGCCATCTTGACGTTATGAAAAAAATTTGAACGATAAATGTTCCCACTTCTATAGAATGTTTCGTACATGATGGTGATGGAAATGATGATGATGGCAATGATGATGATGGTTATGGAAATGATGATGATGGTGATAGCAATGATGATGATGGTAATGATGATGATGATGATGATGATGACGACGACAATGATGATGATGATGATGATGAGGGTCATGATGATGAAGATGATGATGTTGAAGATGATGATGACGATGATGATGATAATGATGATGATGATGATGAATACGATGATGATAAAAATGATGATTATGATGATGATGATCATTGTATTCATCATCATCACCATAATCATGATGTTCATCATCATCGTCATCATCATCGTCGTCGTCATCATCATCATCGTCATCATCATCATCATCGTATTCATCATCATCATCATCATTTTCGTCGTCTTCATCATCATGACCTTCATCATCGTCGTCATCATCATCATCATCATCATCGTATTCATCATCATCATCATCATTTTCATCGTCTTCATCATCATGACCTTCATTATCACCACCATCATAATCATATTCATCATCATCATCATCATCATTATCATGATGTTCAGCATCATCGTCTTCATGATGATGATGATGATGATAATGATGATGAATATGATGACGATCAACATGATGATGATGATGATGATGGTTATGGCAATGATGATGAGGGTCATGATGATGAAGATGAAGATGACGATGATGAGGATGATGATGGCAATGATCATGATGGAAATGATGATGATGATGACGACGATGATGATGTTGATGAGGGTCATGATGATGAAGACGATGATGATGAAGACGGTGATGACGATGATGATTATGGTGATGAAGATGATGATTATGATGATGATGATGAATATGATGACAATCAACATGATGATGATGATGAATATGGTGACAATCAACATGATGATGATGATGATAATCATCTTCATCATCATGATAGTAATCATCATCATCATCATCATCATCATGTTCGTCATCATCGTCTTCATCATCGTGATGATGTTCATCATCATCATCATCATCATCATCATTATCATCTTCATAATCATCATCATCATCATCGTACTCATCATCATCGTCTTCATCATCATGACCCCCATCATCATCATCATCACCATCATCATCATCATCATGTTAATCATCATCATATTCATGATGATGATGATGATGAAGATGATGACATTGAACATCATAATAATGATGATGATGATGAACTGATGATCATGATGATGAATATGATGACGATCAACATGATGATGATCATGATCATGATGATCATGATGATGAGGGTCATCATGATGATGATGATGATGATGATGATGATGGTGATGATGATGATGATGAAGATGACGATGATGAATATGAATATGATGATGATGATGATGATGATGATGAAGATGATGATGATGAACATATTCATCATCATCATCTTCATCATCAACATAACCATATTCATCATCATCATATTCATCATCATCATCATCAACATCATCATCATCATATTCATCATCGTCATCTTCATCATCATCACCACCACCACCATCATCATCATCATCATCAACATCTCCTTATTCATCATCATCATCATCATAATCATAATCATAATTATCTACATCATCATCATCTTCATTGTCGTCATCATCACGATCATCATCATCATCATCATCATCATCATCAACAGCATCACCATCTTCATCATCATCATCTTCTTCTTCATCATCATCGTCGTCGTCGTCGTTGTCATGAACATCATGATCATCATGATCATCATCGTCCTTGTTTTCATCGTCTTCACCGTCATCGTTATATTCATCATCATTGTCATATCTCCCTCATAATAGAAGTCTCAACATGTGGTGAAAATTTCCTTACTTCACAATCAAGATAAGAAAATCATACAATACCAAACAACTGGCATTTTCAATGCAATATCGAAGAACAACCTTGATAATTTAATTCCACACTATCTTCCACATCAAACTATAATCATCATACTATAACTACATACCCCAACTATAAGTTCATGACCATGAATTTTGATCTGCTTACTTTATGAAACTGTGAACAACCTCAATAGCTAACAAATCAGGTTACTCATAAAAAATCAATACAATCAAGATCCAAGTCAACTTTAACATTACTCGATGTAAGAGAAAGGTATTGATGAAATATGACTAAATAAGTAGTTATCCAATGTTAAGGCATATTTGTAATTGATGAAGGACTGATTTAAGGATTAAGGAGGATCAATTCACTTATGGACGAACAACTTGGCACATTAGATGGGGAAGTACACACATTAAATGATGGATAACAACATAAAGGTAATACAAGACATTTGTTTTAAATAAGGCATTGAATGATTGATATTGGATTTATGGCCCTTGTAAACTTAATAAAACACATTTTACATTATCGACACCAGCTACATGATTTTATGACCTCTTGTGCCTGCACAACTTCTATACCATTTTGTCCATCCTTCAGACCTCCGATGAGTAAGAAAACATAGGGAGATAGCTATCGATTTGGAGAGAGCCACTATGTTGGGTTTGAGTTCGAATGCAATAGGGACCTCCTCATTAGTATTTCATCCATCCACAGTATAAGGACCTCTGACGAGCAAGCAAATGGAGATAACTAGGGTGATTTGGAGTCCTCTCTAGCATTTCATGCATCCATAGTATTAGAACCTCCAAAGAGAAAGAAAAGGGAGATAAGTGATTTGGAGGGAGCCAAGGGTTCAAGTTCGATTTAAAATCATGATCATGATCATGATGATTTACTACTTCATCTCTTTTGTACAATGATTTAACCCTTCACGTTCAATGAATTGTTTTTATAGGTGACTCCCAGGTTGGATCCTTGCATTGATTTTTCTAAACAAAAGGTTGACTATGAAGGGCCTACGACCGGTAAGTCAGTTACCAACCTTTCATTCACTTCCCTTTAGTACCTATCTTAAGGGCACAATAATTAGGGGTTTAATTTAGCCTTCTCCTAATATAGAGGATGGTTTCCAACTTGTTATTAGCAATCCAATTTAACACAAGGATATGGATGGAGCTAAATGTAATGGTTTTAGAGAAGATAATAAAATGAGAGATTGGTTTCCCTCTTTAAAATTGATTTTGTATTATTATTTGAATGTTGTTTGATGCATAATGTTCAATTAGCACTGTGTATTGCATTTTTTTATGTTACAATCATATGTGAATTCCTGCATACATGTCTACCGACAACAGGCATATGTATGTGAAGGTCTTACTTTATATGAGCATAGAGAATGTTAGGAGATGACACGACAATATATTCTTGAGGGTTTTGACACTATTGTAAAAGGATGGATCTCATCTCAATAGTGAAACTATGAGATCCATCAATACCACTGGTACTGTTATCATGTGTTTCCTATGCTCATGTTTTCTTATGTGTGTTTATATATCATGTTCCCACCCTCCCTTTTCATCCAATTTGGTAGAGATTAAAGATCAATTGGTGAATCTCCTGTAGGTTCAACTTCAATAGGTTAAAAGTAATTAAGTAGAACTAGGTAGATTCCAACTCATGCTAGCTTGACCTCTCATGCTATGCAACCCGGTACTTCATGTTCCCTGGGAATTCTAGAAGAGGATAGTGTTGTCAAGTTACGGATTCCATCTACGAGCAGCAACAGTAGCACTTCAGCATCAGACGTTCAATTTGAACTTGATATTAGACTTGAGGTACCTAGCTCTTCCTCTTTCAATGGGTGAAGTACACATGTTCTTTCACAAAGGAAAAATGAAGTCTTGAATGTGCACTACACACCATGGGAGAGGGTTGCAAGTCAATTTGATCACAAAACTAGAGTGGGAACATCAAGTAGTGTCGGAAGTGCATGACCATTTGGATTAGCAAGATATTCAAGTAGACCCAATAATACTTACACTAATGCCTGTAATATTTCTCAAAGATTTTATCGGAGGAATGTTGGTACCCCCAGTTGCATGATCTGGTTGGCCACATAGAAATGCAAGTTCATCTACATTATCTTTCTTAAGATCTTCCCTAGATCTAGAAAGAACATTGATTTTTCTGAAACTTATTCACCAATAATCATAGGTAGTCACTTGTTGTGACTTTCCAATGTGTAATGCTTCTATTTTGATGCATGGTCTACAACTCTTTTTTTTTTAGAGAACGTATATCCCAATTTCACATAGAATATCCCAACTTTAATATCATAGCCACAAACCATATCTTCGGTTTGGTTCAAGAATATATACTAATTAGAATGGTATTTATAGTGAAAATTTTATCTCAACAAACTAGTTAGTATGTAGTTGGGCTAATGCTAGCTTGTTAAAGTTAATAATTATAGCCTCGGTAAGCTTAACTTTTCTAAAGGAAAGTAGGGATATCCATATTGAAGCAAATAGTTCAAGTGTAACTTTCAATCAAGGGAGTCATGTATAAATACACAAACTAAGTAGTCTTTTGAGTAACGTGCATGGCATTACATATATCATTTGTATGCCCTTTTTTAAGGACTTGTCATATGTAGCTCTCTTTTCAATGGGACTAACTAGTGAGTAAACACTCTATCTATATGTGTCATCTTCTTGCTCATTACGCTCCAGTAAACAATAGCCAACCCTTACATAAATGTTTATAAAATATATGGAATATTACCATTGAGTTTATATTTTTCTCTTTTCTTTTCTAGAAATATCCCCTGCTTTTATATGGGCTTATCATATTTCTTGTAATGTCTAGTCCTTTTGACCTAGTTTGGAAATTTTATCTAGAAACTTTAATTTTTATTTATTTATAGTCCTTCATTTAAATCAATCGTATTTTGATATGATTACTTTGACAATCTAATTTATTGTCAGTAGATGTCTATCCACTTAGATATCTTTCCATTTATAATCTATCCCAAGGTGTGGTGGCTCAAGGTACTAATTAATCATCATAATAGTCTTTGAATTAACTGGCACCTTCTGTTCTCCATGCCCATGAAACTAAATGATAGAATATAATTTTATGAAATATAATCCAACAATTCAACTCTGTCACTCGTTTCTACCACTCAATATGTTATTTCTCTAATCAATGGCAGGCCTAAACAAATCAACTTCCAAATTAGTGGACCTTTGGATTAAGAACTTATAACCCTAATACTATATCGGATTAGTCCATTTGACATAGATTAAGTTGGATCTCATTTCGTATGAAACCAAAAAAAATCATTGTTAAAAATAAATAAAGGTGATCAACAACTGCCTACGAGCTTTGCTATGGTCTGCGCTAAAGCTTGAGGTGCATGCACTTCTTGACTTGTATTGTCCCTTATAAATTTACTTCCCATATAATTGGTTATATTGTCTATGATGACCCTTACTAGTGTCCTGCCAAAGGGTTGTTACAAGCCCTTTATGGCTCACTCTCAGCTCTAGTTATTCATGGAACTCTTATCATTTGACTTAATATTAGCTCTAGTTATAGATGAAAGTATATCATTGGAAAAAAGGCATTGAATGGTGTGTTGGTTGGTCTCAATTAAAGGCTACAATTTTCACCCTAGGGTGAGGAGCTACATATTTGATTTACAATTTTTTTCTTGATATGGATGAAATTAGGCATGCTAATGGAACACAACTAAGTGCCCATTTTCATTTGATAAACTCTAAGGATAGGATAAATGATTCATTGTCAAAATTTGTAGCTACTAAGAAGACCCCTAAAAATATAGTGACCATCCAATTTGCAGGCGACTGCATTCTAAAGAGATAAGAGATGGAAAAAATATTGTAGCTCATCATAGGGATGTCCTTTAATTCTAGGGCATCAATAATAAGAGTAAGGAATCCATGCAAATTTGCTTCCTTCCTGACTATTTCCTCTAAAATTAAAGGTTATGTGATTAAGAATTGAAGGCTTGATGAAATGACCATTTCCTTGATGGGTATAAATAATGGTAGATTCGTTCGCCTTAGTGGGTTCCCTATTATTTCTACGAATCTACATGGGATTTTATTGGTCATGTTAATGCTCAAATCTCTCACACATGTGGTATTTTTGCAATTCTTATATTGTAAATGTTGTCGGTAGACATGTATGCCTGACTCAAAGGGCATGTATGCCTGAATCAAAGGGCCTCATGGATTCAATCTTATGACCTCCTTCTGACTTTGGCATGGAAATTCAAACCACTAAATTATCCCTAGGGTTTCTGGTAGGTGCATTGGCTGGAATGTTAGTAATCCATTGGTTGCACTTGCATCCAATAGATATTGTGAAGACAATAATTCAATCTCTTACTATTGGTCATAGGTTTATCTTTCATAATTTGGGGTCCATTATGTCAGAGAGAGGTATGCTTCTTTTAAAGTCAAAACAACTCCCTGTAAACTTTTCATTTGACTGATTACCGGGACTAATGTGTTGTCTAGTGCTTTTTCTTTAAATTTCAACTATGGTTGCTTGGATTCTAGGTATAAGAGTCTTGTAGGGAGGTACATGAAGTAGCCTTGCATAATCTTCACCTATATGAAGAATTTATAACTTTACGTATGAGTCTGAAAGCAACCTTGCTGCCACACTTGGAAAAGGTAAAGACTTCTTCTGTGTCACATCCTATTCTTTGTTTTATATTAGAAATTGATTTATTACTTCTCCAAGTAGAGAAACATGTTTCCACTTGTAGTCTAGATGTCTACTCATTAAGAGACAGTCCCTACCATGAAATTCCCTAATTCCCAATAAACATGTACTTTTGAAGTGGATCAACTCGCTTTTAGAGCTACTACTATAACAAGTGTGCTAGGAAACTAGCCCATTTACCATTGTATCACATGCATATCCACTTAAAACTAGGAAAGATCGTTTTAAGGCACCCATAACTGTCCATTTTCACACAAATTGCATTAAAGAGACACCTAGAACAATCCATATGACTGATATTAGGTGAAATTATGCCCAAAATCATAATTTTAATGATGTTTAGCCTTCATTTATCCCAAAATTCATCTTAGGGTAATTCTCATGACTATTTACAGCTAATTTATCCCTAAAATATGCATGTGAATGAAGATTGAGGCTGTTTTCATGCCCAAACTTGTGCAAAAGTGACCAAAACCTCTGCAACAAGCTGGCTTTCTGTTGTAACTATGCACAGAATGTTGTTTCAATCTACAAAACTAGACCAAAATTCGTATTTCAATCCAAGGTCTGAATTTTAGTCCTTTCCTCATTGTTATGCTTCCCAAAATACACAAAAATCACCTTTGAATACTCATGGCCTGAAAATGGCCTCGAAATTTACCCCTAAGATACACATTAAAATAGATTTTATTTTGATCTGTACTTGGTTTTCATTTTTTTAAGTATTAGACAGGATTTTGGATAATTTTTGTGTTGCATGGAATATAAAGAAAACATAAAAATTAGGACAACAAAAGGAAAAACAACACAAATTGATCCATAAACCAATGATGATTGTGAAGCAAACTTTAGAAATCAGAAACCTAGGGATAAATAACTGGAAACATAGAATAATAGGTTGTGGCCTGAGCACAGAAAAATTAAATTTCTTGGCATAATTGGGAAACAAAATTTTTACAACATAGACCTCCATAGTGCTACAGTCAACCTTAGGGTTAGGGATTTGGGGTGGTGCCAAGGACTTAGAATAGGTTAGCTTCTTTGAGTCACTATCCTCTTTGATGTTGTTATGTGATACCCTTGAGAATATCCAATGTTTTAGTACTTCATTCCTACATCCAAAAATTGGTTTTAGGAAAACTTCCTCCGCCTCCTTTGAGTAATCCACAAATTCCTCCTCCTCCATCCTAGCCTCCCAAGATTATCACCTCATAAACCATATTTCTAACCAAAACATGTATAAGAATATAAAATCGGGAGATCATTATATTGACTATATATTATTTTCAATATCAGGAAACAAGAAAAAAAAATTATGTGCAACTAAATGCTAAAAAAGGCTTTCAAATACCAATATAGTTGGAAAGAATGAATTGAATCATGTCACACATTGGTTAATTTTAGAAGATAATGTTGCACTGCAAAGTTGTGATGATGCCCTAGTTGGTGATTGGTTGATGGATCCTCATGATATATTGGTGTGTTGATCTTTCTATGCTCTCTTTTTGGTAATATTGGAATGCTTGAGTATCTTTCCTTAGAATTCATCTAACACTTTTTTCTTTCATGGAATGGGAACCAATCAACTTAGGGTTTCCCTAAGTTTTAAAGAGTTAATAATTTCTCCTTGATGAAGTATTTCCTATGCAATGTTTGACAATATGGTTATTGATGTGGTTATGTGAGTTTGATGCCTCCAAGATATAACACTAGGAGATGATGGTGAACTTCACTCATGACACATTGATCATCTTCTCTTGGATTTCCCTATCATTTTTTGTTTTATTTGGAATCTTAATGACATGGATTATCATTTTTTATGAAGCACTAGGCTTATTGCATGTTAATGATGGTATTTGGACTTTGGAGTCTATTCTATTGGGGTGCTCTAGCTCATTGGATGTGGTTCACACTTATGGATGACTTTTGTACTACATGCTAGTTGAGTGGGGTATACCTTAACAAGAATGGAACCTTGGTACAAAAGTTATTACTTTGTTGATATTTTCCACTTAGGCCCCATTGACTTTTCTCAATGTATCCAACAAAATCCTAGTGAATTGGACAAGAAAATTAAGTGGTTAGTTGCCTTTATTATAAATATTTTTTTAGCATCTTAGTGCTATTATTTTCATTCTTCTGACTAGAATCAATATAGCTCACATTAATAATGTGTTCTAGATTGAAAAACTCTAATGGACAATTTGAATGGGATAATTAGAAAACACTATGGATGGGAGAAGTGGACTTAGAATACAATTCTCCTATGGTACTTTTTGTTTTATCATTTGAGAATTCTTGTCGTGTTTTAATGGGTTTTTCCAATTATTTGAGAGGTAGAAAAATGAAAAACAACTCTCTTCCCAAACCCCCTCTGTGTTCCTAAACAGATAAATGACTCTCAAAACAACAAAGGAAATGGGAAACATGAATTGAATTGGAATGAAAGGACACACCAGTCCATGACCCAACTTGGGAGGGCCACCACAGTCTATGACTAGCTTGGGGATGTCATCACGATATATGACCAGTACTAGATGGCTTGTACAGTCACCACCCATCCCTTAGAGGGATTACACAATAATTCCCAGCTTCTAGATGGTATATATAGTGATATCCCAGCCTAGGAGGATCATACATAGTCATGTCCCAACTACAAATAGTTCACAAACCAGGTATAGATCCCCCAAAAGTTGTAAAAACCTTAAAATATGCCCTAAAAATCCCTAAAATAGACCTTCCACCAACAGTCCAAGGGCTTCCTTTTCTTACCCTCAACACCCTTTCTATGGACTTAAAACAACCTCGCCTACTCACATTGTCCCTCAGACCTCTTTGGTTCCAGGTTGTAACAACCTTATTCTAGCAATATATAGTTTGCAAATTCATTTTGCTTACTGTCTCTAAACACTACCCAAAGCCTCCACCTGCACACATAGCAAACAATAGGTTGAGGTTAAAATCAATGATAACATAGCATATTTCGAATGCACACTACCTAGGGCACTTACTACAGTACATTTCAGACCTCATAGGCAAACACATGTTTTTCTCTTTCCTTTATTGACATGAATGGATAGACTTACAACTGAATGGTAATTGCATAATGAAATGAGGGATGTTACATCCATTTGACAAGACTGCTATAAGTGTTTGGTGTTGTGTTTGGATATATGATAGACATAAAGGATTTATCTATTTTCTAATTATAAGTATCTCGAGGTTAATTGCAACTACCTATATACAAGGGCTACCAAATCAACCTTAGCCAATAACTTGCACACTCACCAAGGCTGCTCCCCTCTCTTATGCAATTTATTATTATTTTGGAGGAGTTGGTCCATCGTTTCAAACATGGCAGAGTTGATCCTTGATACTTATATATTATCCCAAGAACATGGTTGTGTGGGGGCTACTTTATGATGGATCTCTATATCAAGACCACTATTTGCACCGTTCTCTAGGGCACACCTTCTTTGGAGCTGTTTTTAGTAAGAGTCTCAGTTTGGTTTAAGAATGAAATGGCCCTTTTCTCATATGTGGCATCATTTAAGAAGCGAAGCACTCCGCAATTGAGGCTCTTTGTGCACACATCTCTAGGTCACACCACTCCAAGAAGCCTTATAATCCTATCAACAAGGAGTTCAACAATCAACACCATTGGCATCGAGTTACATGGAGGGCTTAGTGCTTTTGATTCAATGTCATTCCCATATTCTCATACATGATAGAATCCAAGGAAAAAGCTACAATCCTGCCAATCCTGCATTCATAAAAAATGTTGTCTACTTAGTTTCTACTCTCCATCTGATGTTTGATGAGGTTGGAACCACTAACAAAACCTTAGGTCCTTATCAGACGGAATCAAACCCTAGCACTTTATTATCCTCTAGGTTTTGTCTTTTAGAAACCCCAACCCTTCAAGTATTTTCTAGGTTTTGTCTTTCACAAACCCTAGCACCTTCCTTCATTGCATAAATACAAGTATAAAGACTCCAGGAAAGGTTTTCTTCAAGTTACAATTCATCAAATCAACTCTCACATGATTATACATGAATACTAGAACTAAAGACACTCTCTTGAGGGCTCAAGTCCCAACATATTACATATCTGAAATTTACTTATTAACAATGGAATTGTTTCAGCCACAAATCTTCCCTCTTAGCTTCTATATACTTGTCAAATCACTCAACAAAATTAGCTAACTATTTATGATAAATCAGAATACCAAACATCCCTAGAAACTACTCAGTCGCCATGAGAATATACTTTGAAAACTAGCTGTTCAAGTACATAGTCTGGACAAGAATGTACACTTGACATATACATAAAAATGAAGTTACAAGTACATACCAACAACTTATCACAATTTGGTACAAAATCGTCCTTCAAGCTTATCCACAAGCTAAGAGTATCCAATGCATCCAAACCGTGGCAGGTAGGGTGTCTACCATCAATAGAAAACATTGATGAACAATGCAAAGGCCTAGCAATGTATCCCACCAAGCTATATAGCCACACCAAAAGCATTAAAACAAGTTAGCACCAACACCAATACCAACAATTCCATTATTGATCTTTCACCAAGCTTGCATCACACAAACACTCCAAGTTAAGTGCTCCAAGACTCCTCTAGGGTTTCTTTTCAATAAACCCTAGGTCCTTCTCACATGGACTCAAACCCTAGCACTTCCAGTATCATCATGGTTTTATCTTTCACAAACCCCAACCCTTCAAGTATCTTCTAGGTTTTGTCTTTCACTAGCCCTAGCACCTTCCTTCCTTGCATAAAGACAAGTATAAAGATTTAAGGCAAGTTTTTCTTCAAGAAACAATTGATCCAATCAACCCTCACTTGATTCTACATGAATAATAAAACTAAAGACTATCTCCTCCCTTCATATATAATAGGTGAGGGAGGCCAACAATAGTAAAGTGGACTAAATCCACAAGCAACCTAATCTATTGTCAATATATGGTCTCCTCTTGAAGTGCTCGTTGTCCAAGGTGTACACATGTTGAGACAAGGATCCTCAGGGGGTGTTCTCTCCAAGCATGGGTTGTATTTACATAATCCTTTTGTAGAGACCACCCATATAGGGATTCCAAAACCATGGATTGGGGTGACCTTTCCTTTCCATCTTATGAATTGGATAGGAATTATCCAAGTACAACAAATTTTTGTCACTAATTTTCCCATCCATTGTCAGCATCTCAAATTTTGTAAATTTCATCTAGATTTGTACACAGATATTTGTTTTTGCATTATGGAAATGTTGTTGAACAACAAGATAAACAAATCAGTCATTTCCAACAATGTAACTTGAGGCATTTGGGTGCATCCATGGAGGTGGGTTACAATTTTTGGCAAGCAAAAAACGCACCCTCGATCGAGGGTTTAACAAGCCCTCGATCGAGGTTTTGGTAAACCCTCAATCAGGCTCTTGATAAAGCCTTGATCAAAGTATGAAGACCTCGATCGAGGGTTTACCAAGAGTTTGCTCAAGGGTTTAACAAACCCTCGATCGACGTCCTGACCTCGATCAAGATACGGACCTCAATCGAGCTTAGTACCTCTATCGAGGTTCATGTTTTAAAAAATATAAAAAGGGTCATAGGCACTCCTGACCATTTTCCCCATTTCTACACAAGCATCCCTCGATCAAGCAAGTACCTCGACCGAGCATCTGTGTCCCCGAACACCTCGACCATGTAGCTACACCCCTGTAGACCTCAACCGAGCTTCCATGCAAGCCACACCCCCTTTCACCACGATGTCAGAGCAAATAGGTAATCCACAATCCTTGTTTTTTGAAATTTAAATGAAATTTTAGTTTTTTTTTCAAGTTTTAAAATGTTAGGTTAAAATTGAAAAAAGTCATTGTTATAGACGTTTTTAGGTTTGTTTTTTTGCCTAGCATATTTCTAATGTGTGTCAGCAAGCAGAAATGCTACCGGTAGCGTTTAAAATATGTTTAAAATTGAAATTCGTTTTTTATTTAAAATTTAATTTTTTGTTTTATATCTATTTTGTCAACTGGTAGTGTTTATACTACCGGTTTAATTTTTAAATGTGTTCCCGGCAAGCAGAAATGCTGCCCGAATTTTTTCAATCCTCCAAGAATACATGGAGGATTGAAAAAATTCAAATTTGTTAAATTTAAAATTTAAATTTATAGTTTGTATAAATATTTCTATCAACTGGTAGTCGTTTATGTTGTCGGTTTAAATTTGAAATGTGTGTCTGGAAAGCAGAAATGTTTCCCAATTTTTTTCAATCCTCCGAAAATACATGGAGGATTGAAAAAAATCCATAAGACACCAAGTAAATAGAACCTATATGAACTATAGAGATAATTAAACCTAAGATAAAACATTAATTCAAATTTGTTAAATTTAAACATTAAATTTATAGTTTGTATAAATATTTCTATCAACTGGTAGTCGTTTATGTTGTCGGTTTAAATTTGAAATGTGTGTCTGGAAAGCAGAAATGTTTCCCAATTTTTTTCAATCCTCCGAAAATACATGGAGGATTGAAAAAAATCCATAAGACACCAAGTAAATAGAACCTATATGAACTATAGAGATAATTAAACCTAAGATAAAACATTAATTCAAATTTGTTAAATTTAAACATTAAATTTATAGTTTGTATAAATATTTCTATCAACTGGTAGTCGTTTATGTTGTCGGTTTAAATTTGAAATGTGTGTCTGGAAAGCAGAAATGTTTCCCAATTTTTTTCAATCCTCCGAAAATACATGGAGGATTGAAAAAAATCCATAAGACACCAAGTAAATAGAACCTATATGAACTATAGAGATAATTAAACCTAAGATAAAACATTAATTCAAATTTGTTAAATTTAAACATTAAATTTATAGTTTGTATAAATATTTCTATCAACTGGTAGTCGTTTATGTTGTCGGTTTAAATTTGAAATGTGTGTCTGGAAAGCAGAAATGTTTCCCAATTTTTTTCAATCCTCCGAAAATACATGGAGGATTGAAAAAAATACAAACCCTAGATGCGAGACAATCATGAACCTTAAACCAACATAGGCATTTATCTAAACAACCCATATATTTTACTTTAAATATTTTGATAATATATATTAACTATTTAATTAAAATAAATTATATTTGTAATTGTAATTAAAATATTATATTAATTCATATTCATATTTTTTATAAATATTTTTTTCATAAGAAAATATGATAGGTATGTTTTGACTTATTAGTTGACATATTTTGATTTTACTTTATTGAAAAGTGTACTTATGTATTTTAGTTTCTTTTTGAAGCTCAAACAAAATTATGATGAACATGTGGATTTTTTTTAAGGAAAAAAATATTAATAAATAAGTGTGTAAATTTCAAGAAAAAAAATCAAATTAAAAAATTAATAGAAATTCACGATTTAATTTTTTTAAAGAATGTCAAATTAAAAAATTAATAGAAATTCATAATAAATTTATATTTTTGATATTTTTTAGAAAAAATATATAGATTTATATTCAACATTTTGAAAATTATAAATTATAAATTCAGAATATTTTCAAATAATAGTAAAATATATTACTAATAAAATATATAAATTTCTAAATTAACATATGGAAAATAGAAATTGTAATTTAATTTATTTTAAATGGATGAAAAAAATTACATAATTATAAAATTAAAAATTAGTTTAAAATTATAAATATCTATAGGAATTCAAGAGCAAGTCCATAGACATAGCAAATGGATACATTTGAAAGGAACACCACTGAAATCCAAAATATGGGTGGATGAGTTATTACCCTTTATTATGCCATCCGAAGGACTTCATGAATCTTAATATCCATAGGAATTTAAGAAATATCAGCAAATCCCAAGTATTTGTAACTCATTTCCACCCCATCGAAAACTCACAAAGCATTCCCTATAACACGAAAAACCTTTAGTGATTAGAATTCAACTCGTATTTTAGGAAGCTTCACCAAAATAAGTACCATGTCCATAATCTCAAATTAAACAAGAAATAAAGGAGTACTTAACATTATGAAAATAAATCATAACCCCGGTCACACTACATATTTGATTGTCTTCTTCACACCACCTTCAAAGCAAAAACAAAAAACACGTCAATCCATTTTGTTTTGTAAACTTTTGGGTGGTTTTTTTAGTAAGAGTTTTTTATTCGTATCCATATATGGAGTTACTTACATTGAGTTATTTACAAAAAAACATTTACTATGCCTTATTACATGTAGATGCATCTCTACAGCGGGGTTCCTCGGTTCACCGAAGGTAGAGCACTGGCGAATATGCAGCCATTCCTTGCCCCGAAGGTCGGCAGAGGACTCGTAAGTATACAATTGTGCATGATGTACTCTATGTTGTTAGTTACATCAAATTAAATTGTTTCACATGTGTATATTTAATCATCAACTTGTATGTCTTTATTTTCACAGGTTCGCCTAGGCGTTCTATGCCGACACACGCTCCTGCTGGGGATATGAGCAGCAGCCACTCTGGCAGCTGCTTTGTGCATGTGAGTGGCAAGGATCAAGATACTGTTGAATTCGATGGGTAGGTTCCCCACGAGACAGGTACATTAAATGCATATATATATATTTCAGTTATCAGTACCTTTAATTTATATTGATTTCAAATTCACCTACAGTTGATGTATGTATTTTGACTGACATTTATGTTTTCATCTAATTTTTAGGAGATACACAACAGGGTGTCCACCCTCTCGAGGAAGCACCATGGGAGGATGAGATCACATGTATCACGTTGCAAGACATTACCAGTCAGCATGAGTGTTTGCGGGAAAACTTCCTCTCCATTCCAGAGGACTCTCCCACATCACGTTTGATGCAGATGTTGTTAGAGTTAGTAGAAAATCTACTAAAGGTCTACATGTCCATCGGGCCATTGATTTCTCTTTGGGTCTCTGTGTGTAAGAGAAGAAGGTTTTTTGTGAAAGGTCCTGATAACTGGGTTGTAGTGAGAGATGAAACATCTAGCCATGATGTGAAGGGAGCATTATTTGATATCCCTCTTGATCGTGCCCCTGGTCAACCTCTTAGACTTAAGGAGTTTAAGCTAGAGGCTACAGCGCCTTATGTATATGACAGGTTCATTGGAGTGTGAAGCATGTTTCCCCACCTTGAACAGGTCCCACTATACTTTGAAAAACATATATATGTAAATTTTGTCCTGAATATGCACCCAGATTACACTAGCACACCCTCGAGCTTCTATGGTGTTGGTGGGGGATGCAGTCATGCACTTCCTGGGGCTAGGAGAAACACTAAAGCTCAGTCAGAGCCATAGCCTTTGGTAGGTCTCCCTTCCAGGACCATGCTTAGGAAATATGATGTAGCTGAGTCATCTCAGCTAGCGACTGAAGAGCGTAGTGCATTGGCAGAGGTGACACGGATGGCAATGCATGGTACCATGATGGTTGTGCAGACAGAGAGGCGCAGAGCATCCACTGCACCTGCAGAGCCTAAGTTACAGTGGGTGTCTGATGATGTTATCAAAATTCTTGATCATGACACAATACTACAGTATGCTATCATGGCCTACGATGCATATTTTGGACTGCATCATAGATGCAGGCCTTGACCAATGGAACATGTATATATTTATTGTCATCATTTGATTGTCATGATTGTAATGTATCCTCAAATGAATAATTTTTTAACTAATAATTTGCTTTGTGTTAGACCTCCATGCAGGAACCCGATTTCATGGAGGTCCTGTTTGACAGTGATGCATCTATTCAAGGTCTCACTACAATTTCGTCCACCCACATCGATGAGGTATGTGTTAACTGTCATCCTAAATTTGAATTTCTAAATTCAAGTCAATTGTTGAACACGTAATATTTTGGTTTGTTCCAACTTTCCTCATTTATCTTATTCATATTGTACAAGATAGAGGCAAGGGCATTGCACATGATTCTACACAGCCTTGCTCGAGTCCTACTCATGACATGCCAATCGATGAGGTACTAGTTATTTATGTTTTGAATTGTTTGCATATTTGTGTTCAGATTATAATTTAGATGTTCAAATTGTAATTCTCAAGTTCAAATTGTAATTCTCATGTTCAAATTGTAATTCATTAATATAACTATTTTCATGTCACGGAAACAGACACATACACAAGCAGCTGTAGATGAGGGCATTGAAGCCGTTGTGATGTTTATGGATGAGTGGGTTGCCGCTCATCGACCAGGTCCTAATGAAGGCTTGTCTTGGCAGATACCCAACCTCCCAAACCTAACACTCAACTCGAGGGAGGTGACTTCATAGATATGAGTTTCGTATATATATTTAATTTTTCTCACATTTTACATGTAATTTAAATATGTTGTATGTAACTGACTTGCACAGTTCACGGTTTTATCTTCTGCAGTTCTCAAACCTAGGAAATTTTCTTTTTGATGTGCATGAGCAAGACTAGGGGCATAGTGCAACTGGCGGTAGTGTCCATGATGGTCGATCTCTCGATC
>LPNX010617185.1:177004-225370 GCA_001517045.1 Pseudotsuga menziesii | reverse complement strand
AATGGCATAAGCAAGAACGAGGGGAAGTACAAGTACCTAGTCTTTTTGGCATATCTCACTCATTCACACCATGTTACGATATTGTATTAACACACTAGATTTCATGGTCTGCATAGCTCAGCAACCCTGTTGGAACAAGATCGACCAAACACTACAATGTCTCTTGGTACTACCTAAAGACAAGCAAATTTATTAGGTTTTAATTTGAGGCTGATTGTGGTGCCCAACAACCTCTGTTTCTAAGTGCAGTAGCTCATGTGAGTGGTGTTCAATGTCTAAGGGCATCTATTTTACACTACACATTAGACATGTGATAAAGTTAGTCCCAGTTTATGAAACAATCACAAGAATACCAATGCAAGTTATGCATTCATGAGGCATGATGGAGAGTCAAGAGTTTCTACTTCCAGGTGTTCAAGAGTATTCCTGCATTGTTTCCCAATTAAGGACCAATGAAAACAATAACATATTTAAAGAATTATGCAAGGTTACAATGCCTTTCATAGATAAGGGTGATCAAGCCCTTGGTGCTTTACACTCAAAGTAAGGTGCAAGTCCTGAGAGCTTATGGATTCTTAGCCACTACAGACAACCTTAGAACTTAGAAATTTTTAGAACATCCTATTGGGAAATTGATCAATGGTATTTGTGTTAATGGTTCCTTCATTACTGTTCCTGAAGCTTAGGAGTCATAAGTAACAACAGATAATTTCCTCAAGTAAAGATGGAAATGAGTAAGTATGAACAAATGAATAAAAAAGCTGGAGTGCTATAAGAAGAAATGATTAGGAAAGAAGGCACAATGCAAGTTTACAAACCATTAACAGGGTCTCTTACAAATTCAGAATGAGGACTCACAGTGAAATAATGACAAGAATATTAAATATTTACCTTCCTCCAAAGTTTCTTGAGTACGGGAGATAGACACATTTCTCTGCATCACTCTCTACATGTTAAGATGTATCATTGAAGTACGCAAGCTACCATTTGCATTCCTTAATTTATCCAGCCAAGCAATTCTCTTTTCTCCATCATTTCCAAGCAAAGGTTTCTGCTTTTTACCTCCTCCATAAAACCAAAATATCACACTTATTCCATATTTGATATGCTGAAAAATTGTAGATCAAAATTTGATGGATTCAAATCTCATTAAAATGAAAATCATAAAACATATTTAATGTGTGAGCAAGACACAGAAACAAAAGAAAAAAATCAGGAAGTTGATAGTGCTTCAATAAAAGGAAAATACGCTTCCCATTATTTTAGGTTTGAGTATTTAGAGTTTTAAACTAACAACTGAATAAATGAATGTTGTTAACAGTATATAGAAAATTTGACATCGATGGACTAAAATATAGTATGTTTGATTTTTAGTTTGATTTATCTTTTCATTCCAATAGTAGGAGAAACAAAAACCTATGACAGATTCAGGTCTTCGAAAAATATAACAATTATTATAGTCCCTATCATCCGTATACATGGCAATGTCAAAAACTCACCTGGTCTATATAGATCGGCAACCCTATTGGCACAAGCTCGACCAAACACTACAATTTCTCTTGGTACTACCCGAAGACGAGCAAATTTATTAGGTTTTAATTTGAGGCTAATAGTGGTGCCCAACAGCCTCTGTGTCTAAGTGCAGTAACTCATGTGATTAGTCTCCACTGTCTAAGGGCATCTATTTTACACTACACATTAGACATGTGATAAAGTTAGTACCGGTTTATGAATCAAATCACAAGAATACCAATGCAAGTTATGCATTCATGAGGCATGGTAGAGTTGATAACCTTGAATTATGTTTCCTCAGGAGATCTATTTTCTTCTTCGGAATGGAATTCTGATGAAAAGAAGTGTTTGGAACTACCCTAACTTCATTGTCTTTAGTCACAATTGTAGAAAGCACATGATCTTTGACATTAGGAACATAATTTTCATGAATATTTTCAAAATATTTTTCACCCTTCAATTTTTCTTTATAGTTTGAAACCTGAATGCTCTCTTCAATGTTTCCATGTTTAAAAGATTCAAAATTGCTCACAATGTTATCTATCACTATTTTTCTATGATCTAGGAACTCACTTTCAGGCACTAATTGAGAACCTCTAATTTCTTTTTCCATGCTTTTCCTTTTCTGACCAAACTTCTTTTCACTCATGGTCTTCTCTGGAATAATTCCTATATCTAGTGATTGTATCCTAATTTCTTCAAGATAAGAAGAAAAATTCAAAATATTGTCTCCATCATTATGAATATTTCTTTCACTGTCTGATGACCTTTTAAAATATCTCTTTGTTGTCTTCAACTATGGCTCAGTTATTAAAGACACTGTACCAGAAACATCAGACCTCAAATGGTTCTCAAAATGGCTTGTAGGCATTGCACCAACAACATTAGACCTCAAATGGTCCTCAAAATGGCTTGTAGGCTTCTTTATATTTGGTATGGACCTCATATTGTTGGATTTAAATGTTGATAATGAAATGTGATTTTTAATACCAACCTAGACTAAATTGAGCATCTTCTTGTCTTTCTTATCAGATGATATCAGGGATGTAGCAAGATTTTTCATATCCTCACCTACCCCATGTGTCTTTTTCCAGTTTTTCTGCCTATGTAATTCCCTCTTAATATCATGTTTCTTTGCAAAAGTCTCATAATTCGTTTTATTAGATGTATCTTTTTTCATTTTCAACATTTCCTCTGACTCATCAATTGCTTCTTGGATTTTATCATTTTTTGTAAACTATACATTCTCTGCAGTATCCTTTAAGCTTTCATCAATACATGATATGTATTTCCCATCATCAATATCTGCAATAAGGTACTCTTTCTCTATACCTTTATCATCATACTCCTCATATATCTCTCTTTCACTGCTCGAGTGAAGTCAGTTTCAGCCTTTCCTTGACATTTGTCTGACAACTTATTTTTCAACTCAGAGGTGAATGCCTAAACATCACTAGTGGCACAGAAACCACTGCAAAAGAAGCAATAAAAAAATGAAGTTAATGACATTTTAGAAAAACTAAATAAAGGACAATGAATTTAAAAAGCTGCAGTATTCAGTTCAAAATACTTAATACCAATTGTTAATGAAATTAGGACATTTTAAGCAAATTCCAACTGACAAAAAAAGTTCACGAGTAGGTACAGTCAAACAATTAAAGACCTTTTCCATTATAGCTTCTTCTCCATCTCCAGACTGATCCATTTTGTAAATAACCTATTTACAACACCTTCAAAGGGAAGAATTGTTAAACCTACCAAACTTCCCTCAAAGAATAGTGAGTTAAAATTTATAAATGCTTCCAAATCTTAAATTCTATATCTTATTCCAATGAAAGTGGTGATACGAATTCACTATTTTATATAGGAATTCTTAGAAATTTATATTAGACACTATGCATGGGGACTGGAACCAGTATTGTCTATTATAAATCTACTAGCATTTTCACTCATCAACTTGAATAAACAAGATTTTTTTGGAACACAAAATGAGATTTAAGACATCATACATGTAGTTGGTTGCTTGTTCATAGTGCAAGTATATCATCCCAATTCTATAGTTTGAACTTTGATTTGATGATCTGCTTTATTTTTTTCTTAGAAAAGGTATTTATTTTTGTCTTTTATATACCAAAAACCTAGTTTCTACCTTGACTTGGGTATTCAAGCCGTTGATGACCTTACCAAATACTTTAACTTGAAACTTCTGGTAAATGTATAATATGAACTAAGTTGGTATCACTACAGAAATCATCTTGGTCAAAATACAAAATTTTAAGGATGCTACTCACCATTAGACAAATGTAAAACGAACCCAAACAATCTGTCCTACTACCCAGAAACACTTCCCACCAGTTCGTGGTTGTGTAATTGTACCAGAGTTGCAAAAGGTCATGCATTTTGGCCCTCTATTTCTCTTTAGGATCTTTAAATATTTAAAGGTGTACCAACCAACCCCTTTACATTAACCTCCACTTCTAACATCTTTGTTAAAAGTTGCAAACCTTTCTGCACATGAACTCTACTCCTTATATTGGTTGTGACATGTAGTGTTGATGTCGTCTTAGCAACACTGCTCCTGTGCCTGATTTTTAATTTATGCTCCCATCCTCCTTGGATTCTTCAACATATCAACATTGTCAATCTGCTTAGCTTTCTAAGGGTTATTTTTTTTCTTCTACGTTGATTAAAAATGGTTGAAAATAAGTTGTTGGTACCTCCCTCTCAATTTTCCTTGGATATCCTTTTCCACTATCAAATAATAGGAATTCAAGGATTTTGGTGAGAGAAACTCTTTTTGAAAAGGAAAATGTTGTAGATCATGTAGATCAAGAAATTTAAATCAATGGTCGTGCATGTTTATTTGTATTCATTGTTTTGCATGCAAATGAGTTAAATTTTGTAAGAATCAATTCATTGTTCTAGTCATCGATTAGGTTTAGCATAGCCTAAAAGCAGAGAACCTAGGGGGATAGTCTTAGGTACTTCATTAGTTATCTTGCATTGCTTGGGATACCATGTCTCTCTAGGATTTGAACATGGGTCTCCACAATGAGAACCCAAAACTAGATAAATATATAATTAGGAAAGCCTTCATGAGAAAAGGGAGCGGGATTTGATCCATTTATGTGTGCACATACCTGCCTCTAAAAATTCCTTGTTTATGCTTTTCCACTGCAAAATAGTGGGAAAATCAAGGATTTCAATGAGAGAAACTATGGATGATAAAAAACGATTATGCACGTTTATTTTGTATATGGATTTATAGCATTGAGTCCCTACTAGTATTGTTTCTATTACAATTAGCAATAGCATACTAGCTTAAGGCTGTAGTTTATATCAAGTTTAAAGTTGTATAATTTTGGCTACGAAAAGGCCATAGTAAACTTTTTCTTCTGATGGAAATTCCTCACATTCAATCTTACTGTAGTTAAATTCCATTGATTCATTTAGTAACCATCTTTTCTAGATGGGAAATTTCATTTTGCTTTCTCTTGTTTGTGTGGGTCTTTGTACTTGGAGCCAATGACCATAAATTTTCAAGGTACTTTGTTATGAAAGAAAAGGGATTCATGGAATGTTTATAAATTCATATGTGTTCCTACCATGTATAAATACGTACCTTGTTGGAAATAAAAAAAAAATGATTTTAGTTAGCACAACAATACAAGACTCACTAACATCAAGTAAATTTTGATTCCTTTGCTAAAGGTCAGGACTTACTAAATATCAAATGCACAAACTTGTTACAAGTAGTAATATAAATTTCATGTTTTGTTAGTAACATAATTATAATTTTAATTGTAGGTATTACAACAAAATTAATGAAGCAAGGGGAAATGTTAACAATACTAAGCACACTTGTGGATTCCTTGGCTTGGCCTTTTGCATTACTTTCTGCAACAAATATATAGATATAAAATGGTCAATAGTTGTGGACAGGTTTGTATATTCCTGAATACATCCCTCATTTCCCAAGTTGGATGCATGAGCCTAATGTGTGGGGGGGATGCATTCGAGGCCCAAGTCTCACCCTTTTAATCAAAACTAAAACCTTG
The DNA here is from genome assembly GCA_001517045.1 of Pseudotsuga menziesii. Classification (NCBI taxonomy): domain Eukaryota; kingdom Viridiplantae; phylum Streptophyta; class Pinopsida; order Pinales; family Pinaceae; genus Pseudotsuga; species Pseudotsuga menziesii. Next base: position 219,800 of record LPNX010617185.1, on the reverse strand, counting down.
ATATTTATTGAGCTAAGAATGGATAATAAGAATCCTCCATTATAAGAGAAATTGAAGTTTATTGTTAAATGTTGACCAATATTCAGATCTTTGCACAATAAGTAAAAAAATATACCTTTGTATTTTTTTAGATCAGACAAAGTAGGAGTACTTCTTTCTCAAGTCTTGTTTAAGGGATTGTAAGGAAATAGGTCTTCAACTCTCAACACACTAGTTTCCTAGCTTCAGGTTACCGATTAGGAACATAATCATTTTTTTTTTAATCTCAAGAGACTAGATCCATATTAAAATTCCAAAAGCAGTATCTTCCTTCATTAGGAAATGAAGGAATGGAATAAATAATTTTAGATGGTATCCTAGAAGACATTCCTTTTGAAGATCCCATGATCGAAGGCCTAGCTAAAGAGAGTTGGTTCAAAATCTGGTCAATTTTGTCTAAAGCTATAAACATTGGCTCAATTAAAGATACAATCATCTATTTTGGGGACAATATGTATGCTACATCATTGTTCTACTATCTAAGGGAACCAATGAAAAAAATTATGGGGAACCAACGAAACCCTGTAATAATGGGTGTGCTCCATAATGTGGACCGTTATTTTTTTTTCATAGGAAATAACTAAACCAGAGAAACCATGTATTTAAAGTTTATTAAAAAGAATGGAATTTACTAACCTGTGAATGGGATTTTGACTGCAAATTCAACTCCGATGCTCCAGAATTATATGCATGCCTCTTCAAATCCTCCAAGTTTGCTCCAATGCCCTTCTATCCATGGAAGCAATTGAAAATATATACCCAATTTTCAAACCTTTCAACCTGTGTCATAATTTCGATCTACATGGCCTAATAGATGACCAAAGATGTCTCTCAGACCTAATTCGTCCTCTCACAACCAACCAGCTGCTCCTACTAAAGGGAAATATTTGGGACCAAATATTGATTTGGCAGAGTGCTACTTGAACTAGTTCAGGGTTGCAAAATCTGCTCATCATTAATCATGCAAGGTCCATTGTTATTAATCACTTTCCAATTTGGAGGTCGAGAATTAACATAGGAGTATTTAGGTGTGGTTGGTTCGATATTGTTGATGGAGCTAGTTACATTGTGTTTAGATGTATCATATAGTTTTATTACAATATTGTATAGTTTGTTACAATATAATATATTGTTTTGTTGTTATTATTATAATGGTATAATATTGTTTTGTATTATATGTAATTTTTAATATATATGTGTGTTAGAAATAATGTTTTGTATTAATTTATTTTGTACCTCATATTTATAGGTTTTTTAATATAAAAATTCTATATGGGAAACTAGTTTATATATTAACCATATTCATATGATTTTAATATATATTTTAATAAACAAGACATAGATGGGTATAAAATTTTTATGGGATCGATGGTCGACATAGCATCGTCAACATGTTCTTGTTATCCACAAATGTCTTGTAGGTTATATATTTAATGCTAGGATTGAGTTCATTATGTGAATTGATTTCATTTTGAGTGCATAATATGATGATGACAATGTTTATCACTCCCATATTATATGAGTTGATCTTCTAAGGACTATATTATATAATTTGTTCTAGAACTGGGTGGTCCAAATAGCAAAATACCCTTTGGCGACTTCACGCCAATTAATTTGAAGAGGTGTAGGTTCCTAACTTTGGTTTATTTATAAATGTGTGAGAGGATATCTACTATAATTGAGGGTAGGAAAGAGTATACATGACCACACTTCATTTCTTACCAATACATTAAAACATAACCATGAATTACTTCTAAACATGGCATAAAGAACAAAACACTGTCATGATCACTTAAGGTGCCAAGGTCGTGTCCAAATTAGCCTATAAAAACTATAATTATATGCTAAGGTCATGCAAATTAGCCATATAATTAACATTATATACCAAGGTTTAGAGGTTTTAAAATTTTAGTGGGTTTTTTATATGCCAAGGTCATGTCCAAATTAACATATAGCTAGGTTGCATTAATTCAATTTTGTTAATATACAGACATGTGTGTGTGTGTGTATTAGTGGGTTTTAAAAGGGGTCTATAAATCCATGTGTAGTGTTATACTTTAGTAAAATGTACAAATTCATTGTCAAATTTGTAATTTTTTTCATTGTCGGAGTGACAACTAAAAATAACCAAATAAATGACCAATTGTTATGTAGTCATTTTTAGTCTAGATATCCCATGACCAAATTTGGTCATTTATCTTTGTCGTTTTTAGTTGGTTTTTATCCTATGACCAAAAGTGATCATTTATCTTGGTCTTTTTTAGTTAGCTCACTTAAATTTATCAATTTTGGTCATTTATCCCTTGAAAAAAACTGTGGTGACCAAAATTTTTGGTCTCCTTGTCACTAATCTCTCATTTTCCACTAGTGACATCCTGCTATACTCCACCATAGAAAAGTACATTATGTTGATATTATCACTACTAGTCATCCCACCACAACATTGTCGATCTACCCTCTTGAATACATGCATGCATATTTCACCCAACCCCATGAAAAGTAAATCCCATTCATTCACATCTCATGTAGTCTCTACCACAACACTCTATGTTCCCCATCATAGATGTACACAAAATTCCTCTATTGGTTTTAGACTCTCTAATGTTAAATCAAGCAATCTTCCTCAACCTCCTCCTCCTTGTTTCATATGCACAACCTCTCCACCTTCTGTCCCCTTGGTTGTGAAAACATAGTCATTGCACAACTCATCTCCTTGCTCTGACTATCAACTTACCAATTTTTCTCTACCCCTACTCTTGTTGAAAACCATGGATCACCGACATAGTACAATACTAATTCTAACACTCTAATCAATACAATGGCATACCACTCTATTAGGTTGCTACAATGGTAAATAGGGAAATTGGAAAACACACAACAAGATAGACAATGAAACACATAAATACAAATGGAATAATGTGAAATCACACTTTTTTCTCATTAATTAATGTACATATATGCAATGATAAGTGACCCTTGGAGCTCAGATTCCATGTGGTCTCTTGGAGTCCCAAATGACTCTTCACATTCAGTCATGACTCTTAGTCTTCTTCTCACATTGATAGGGAGGATATAATACAATAATGTGATAATGTGCCTAACCCTAAGGTTCCCAATAGTTTCCTCATTAATACAAAGGGGTTATATGAGTGCAAGAATAAGAGTTGAATAAAAGGATTGGCAATCTGACTATACCATGCATGTTAGTCGAATCTGACTTCTCCTCCTAAGGACAAGTGCTCTCTAAGTATTGTTTTTTGGCTTACCACCAACTAAATGGGGGATAGTAGAAGATGAAGTCTTCTACCATGTGAGTGGATTAAAGGTAACCACAAACTCTTTATATCAACAACTAGAAATCATGAACCATGAAGGTGATTTAAGGTTGACCACAAACTCTAAAACTTGTCTTGAAATCTCATAGGTTCTTGGAACATTCCAAAAGGTTAGCAGAAAATGTATGCCTTCTACTAAATGAGTGGTTTTAAGTTGACCACAAACTATGAAACTTTTCTCAAAGGCTAAGAGGCTCTTGGTGGAACATTCTCAAAGGCTAGTAGAATCTGATGCAATATTCTACTTGGGTGATAGTCATGGTTCTAGCTCTAAATCTGGCGGTAGCTCTATGTGTGGTAGGATCAATGCTCTATATATTATGTAGGCTCACTTGTTTTTGATCATTCATCATTCCCTTGTCATGACCAATGTGAGGAGAAAAGGATATATCAACTGTAATATGTGTCAATACTTGTGATTGAATGAAGTCTCTCGTATGAATTATAGATTTCTGGTTGTTGAAAACCATTTCTAAGAATCAATCCACCCATAGTGAATATTCTCTCTTGAAATTTTCTTCAAAATGAAGCATGTCTCATTAGTTCATATTTTTTCAACAATGCTTCCAAAGGTGAAGATAAAAAAAAATGAGCTTTCATGTGGACAATTCGATTACAATGTTGGCATGTCAAACTCTCAACTAGAATGGATGAAGTTGAACTCCTGTTAAGGTATCTAATGCTTTAAAACTCGATGGGTTTGGAGAAATCAAGAATGTCAAATGTCACATCCTTGTCATATCCAAGGCCGGTTATGTGCTTGTTATGCTTGATCTATTCCCAAGGTCTAATGATGGGATTGCGAAGAACAAGGAGAACCTCTATATGCATGTTCTCATCTTCATTTTATTTCTCTTTTGATGGGGTGCAACTGATTTTCTTATGTGATTATGAAGTGGCATCATTCAGTAAAGGTTGCTGAATGAAATCATGAAGACTATTCTTGTGAACATGAACAAGTTCAGAATGTGTTTCTTCTCATATGACTTGTGACTCAAGTTGTAGAAACCTAAGAGTGTCTTTAGAATCTTGCACACAATCTGGGATATGAGTGGGTAGATTTGTCCACCAAGATAGAGTTGTTGAAAGATAAAAGCAATAGAGTATTTAATAACTCTACAAAACTATTCATTTTTGAAATTGATAACTTTAAAAAACTCACTCAAATAGAAATACAAAAGGGAGTCTTTCAACTTTTCCCTTTTAAAAAAAGAATCAACAACTAAACTACAATTTATAAAATGGAGAGATGTCAAGTTGAGCCTAGAATGCACCGAATAAATGCAGCTCATTTTAGTTGAAATGACAAGTGAACTTGAAAAAAACATAGTTTGCAAGTTATAAATGGGAATGTGAATGTTCTCAAAAAATTAATTGTTTGCCTCAAAATTCACCAGTGATGATGATTGGCAGTCCAATAAAATAAAAATCTCTATTATGGTGATATATAGTAAACACAATTGATCAATATGCATCAACTCTAGTTTGGAAAGATGATCTACAATCACTCCAAACAAATGATCTGCAATCACTATCGTGGCTCTATAATAATTGGAGTCTCCTAATTATATGGGCCCCTATCATATGTTAAACTACTAGGTATTGTTTCCAAGAGTCTCTTCAAAATTCCTGAAGCTGAATATGTGTTACGCAAAGCAGAATAGAATGTAACTAGGCGATATTTTAACAAAAACAATTATTTTCATATTCTTCCAACATTACCTTGAGCTTCACCTTTGATTATTACCTCGACAAAGTTACTCACCAACATCGATAGATATTTTGATTATTAAAAAAATATGAATGATGAGGTTTCAACCCAAATACAAATTGTGTTAATTGCTTGGAGTAATTGGTGAGCTACTATTGTTTCTTTTTCAATGTATCGATCAGGATCCCTCACAATGTGTCGCTCTGCAATCAACTGTAAGAGCCATCTTCCATGTAGTGAATGAATGAATAGGATATTTGATGAATGAATATGGACACTTGATGATTTCTTGATTAATGGTAGTTTGGAAGGATCGACACAGCAGTTCCAATATTTCTCTCACATATGTTGGGGTGTAGACGTAGCACGCTTCAACAATTATTTCACTAGTATGGTCATGAACCAACACTAAGAGAATATCCCAACACAACAGTTAAGTAAATTATTAAATGTGTTCAATGATAGAGAGAGGTATCTCCACAATGCCTTGAGGTTGCAACAATTATCAATCACAGCAATGATCTGAAGAAGAGGCCTCACTTCAATCGATGTGCTTGCCTACTCAAAACTCTAGAGTTGATGCACACTTTCTTTTAACTATCTTTCTTTGATATGAGAACACTCTAACAACCAATGGACTCAGCCTGAAGTGTCATTTGTCTAAAATAAATCCCAAATAGATCCCTTTCTCTATTATCCTTCCTTACTTGGTCATCCTTCATTAATGATTTGCAATAAATTAAAATAATTGAACAATATTAATCTGCATCCTGAAGTGTTATTTGTCTAAAATAAATCCTAAATAGATCCCATTCTTTGTTATCCTTCCTTTCTCTGTCATACTTCATTAATGATTTGCAATAAATTAAAATAATTGAACAAGGTTCTTGTTGGAGTTAGACCAATGCTGACCATTTTAAATAAATTCCTTAAGCACATATGAGTAATTTATCAAGTAAACATGTGTGTAGCTTTCTTTATACATTTTAAAATCTTCATAGCCATTCATATCCATTAGTATATATTAGTGTATAAAATAATTTAATCAAATGTAGTAAAAGTCATTATATTCGCCATGAACAATATAACATTCATAATATATAACATTAAATCCACATCATGAATGTAAAAATAGCTCATATACACATGATGAAAGTCATGTATTTGTATTGTAAATAGGTCCAACTATACATTTTTCTACAAAATAGAACATAGTTTGTGATACATATAATGGATGCTCATGCCCAAAAATGGAATAAGGGTACTAGATCTAGCATCCTAGACACAAATAAACTTCTTGTGCCCACAACAGATAATGTACATAGTGGGTGTCTCAATCACTTTGGTCACCCTCAATGCCCTCAATATCATCTCTAAAATCAATATTCCTCCTCTTTGATCAGTAGGAATTTTGATCCTTCTTGCATCTAGGTTTAGACTATTTCTCTAGGCTATGAAAAAGAAACAACAAAATATCAATTTTTCCAACAATTCTATGAGTTAGTACAATAAAAAATACAATTAGAATTCAAATATTAAATACTCACTTAAGACAAGATAGCATATCATAATGGGGTTCTGTGACTCCTTGATCCATGCCTCCCTACAACAATTTGAAAAACAAAATACATAAAAAATAAAATGTGTTATTTTATGAATTGTAATCATGCAAGTTATAAGATTTTAATGAACTTATAAATCCAACCATAAATATCTAAGGAATTGTGGGAGATTGCCTTCATTGCATAGAAATTGGAGCACTAGGCTGGACAACTTTATCCAAAGCAATGGTGGGGGAGGGCGATGATGTGGGTACATGGGTTAGGGTTAATATAGGTATAATGAATGGATTTGATGTGAGCATGGGGGATGGGATGCAATGGTAGGATCAAACAAGGGAAGGGGAGATGTGACAGTGGATTGGTGAGTGTTGGATAGATGGGTAACCACAAGAGGGGATGGGTGTCGGTGACGATATAGCCCCATTGGATGTATAAGAAATGTAATAATCATGGTGGGGGAAATGGGTATGCCAATCACTAGGGTATGGTACCCAATCACAAGACTCGGTATGAACTATGGAAATAATGGACTAAGTGGAACACGAAGAGGGATGGGTGGCCATGGTGATGGGATGGTGGAAGATGGCAAATGCATAAGCATATGTAATATGGACCTCCATTTACGGCTCGAAAAGTTGACTATTTGTTTTCTCCATCACAATGCAAACTCCAATGTTGGACATGATACCTATGAATTCTCAACTCAAATTATATGTAATATGGTTTATTAGTAGGGAAACATGTAATTTACCATACAAAGACAATTAATTTCACAACAAATAAATACTTAATTTAACTTGTTACTTAGGTGAGGGGTGATATACTTAGCCTCGGTTCAGACCTGTGCTCTTTCTCTTCTACAAGCACTTGTGGAAACATAAGAACATTAAGATTGATTTCTCATAAATAACTTTGACAATTGCAACTAAATCAACTTTTAAATCATATAATATTGCAATATACTCTACCGTTGTCGTGAAAGAATCAAGGTTAGGATGACTAATGGCATCCCACCTTGATGTAGTTGTTTCATCTAAGAACAATTATACATGCCCAAAAATATCACTTAAATATAAATACTTTAAAAGGAATGTTGATTTAAAAAATTTCAATTGTGCAGTCAAATAATTGCTCAACGATTTACCACCATTTACTAATCATACTATCCCCTAATAAAAGAAATTTATCTCATAAAGGATCTAGTTTTTCATTTCTGAACAATTGTACATGCCCAAAAACATAAGTTAAATACAAATACTCTAAAAGCAATGTTTATTTAATGATTTATTGATCAGTGGTAGTTTGGAAGGATCAGCGCAGCGGTTTCAATATTTCTCACATATGTCGGGTTGTAGACGTAGCACGCTTCAGTAATTATTTCACAAGTATGGTCATGAACCAACACTAAGAGAATATCCCAACACAACAGTTACGTAAAGTATTTAAAAGCATTCAATGATAGAGAAAAGTATCTCCACAAGGCTTTCTAGCTGTAACAATTATCAATTGCAGCAATAATCTAAAGAAGAGGTCGCACTTCAACCAATGTAATTGTCTACTCAAAACTCTATAGTTGGTGCACATTTTATTTTAACCATCTTTATTTGATATGAGAACACTCAAACAACCAATGGTGTCAACCTAAAGTGTCATTTGTCTAAAATAAATCCTAATTAGATCACTTTCACTGTTATCTTCCCTTTCTCTATCATTCTTCATTAATGATTTGCAATAAATTAAAATAATTGAACAATGTTCTTCAACCTGAAGTGTCATTTGTCTAAAATAGATCCCAAATAGATCCTTTCTCTCTCGTCCTTCATTAATGATTTGCATTAAATTAAAATAATTGAGCAAGGTTCTTCTTAGAGTTAGATCAATGTTGATCATATCCCATAATTAATGTAAAAAAATGTTATATACTATTTTAAATAAATTCCTTAAACATATATGTGTAGTTCTCTTTATACATTTTCAAATATTCATAGGTATTCATATCCATTAGTATATATTACTATATAAAGTAATTTAATCAAACTTAGTAAACCTCGTTATATTCACCATCAACAATGTAACACTTATAATATATAACATTAAATCCACATCATGAATGTAAAAATTGATAAATAAGCTCATATACACATGATGAAAGTCATGTATTTGTATTGTAACTTATGTCCAACTATACATTTTTATACAAAATGGAACATAGTTTGTGATACATATAATGGATGCTCATGCCCAAAAATGGAATAAGGGTACTAGATCTAGCATCCTAGACACAAATAAACTTCTTGTAATGTACATAGTGGGTGTCTCAATCACTTTGGTTGCCCTCAACGCCCTCAAGATCATCTCTAAAATCAATATTCCTCCTCTTTGATCCGTAGGAAGCTTGATCCTTCTTGCATCTAGGTGTAGACTACTTCTCTATGCTATGAAAAAGAAACAACAACATATCAATTTTCCCCACAATTCTATGAGTTAGTACATTGAAAAATACACATAGAATTCAAATCTTAAATACTCACATAAAACAACATAGTATATCATAATGGCTGTAACATCCCATCACTACAAAAGAATTGGTCATGGTTCATAAGGACTATTGTATATGCCTTGTCAAGTCTCTTGGAATTTGTTGCTACACAAATACGAGTTGGTGTATAAGCAATCTATTGAAAAGGTGATTGACTACAATTCAAACAGTCAATGAATTATGCCCGCCATGAGGTCTATATTTCATATTCATAGTTTATATGCCTGCTGACACTTTCTTTTTTATTGATGTTAGCATTTTTCTCATAAAATTTGTAGTCCCATTTCAGTTGGAAGAAAATGTTATTAATTTACTTGACTTGTTCAATGAATTACAAATGTTTCTATAAATGAGATGATTGAGTTGCAATAAATGTTCATTTAGTATATTGTAAAAACTTGACAGTTTGATTTGCAAAAGAGTGTTATAGGAGTCATGATTTATACAAGATGAATTGACATTGTTTTAAGTTTGTTTTTTACTATAATTTATTTAGTTAAGAGAAATGCAATTTCTATGTGACTCGACATGTTCCCTAAAGCCATTATTTTTTAAAGATCATTCAAGGGTTGATTTGTATGGGTGAAGATACCATATGTTATTTTTTACTCTTATATGAAAAAAAGAAAGAAAGAGGAATGTGGATGGCATCTTGTCCTGATATAGGATATTGAATATGTTTGATCGATTCTAAATTATACATGATTTAAGACTTAATATATGCATGTTTGGAAAAGGATTCGATATAAAAATGACTATGTCTCTGCATATTGGCAATATACATGAATGGATAAATAAGTTTGAATTACATTTCTTTTCATGCATGAGACATTTTTGTGTTCTTCTTGTGGAGTTTAATGATGAGACGTGGTTGTACGAATTGATTTCAATGTTGTACATAAAATCAATAATGTTTCTAGTTGTATAGAAAGAGTGCACTAATATAAAGGATCTTATTTTGATGTGGCTTGAGTAGCTAAGATGCAAAATGATGGTAAGTAGTTTACTTTGAAATATTGACATTATTGGAATCAATGACATGATAAACTAACCATCTATGGAGTTGTTGTAGGCATGGGAACTATGACCAAGAAGATAACCAGAGCTACATGACTGTATAAGTTAAAATATATGAGAGAAATCTCATGCGTATAAAGTTGTTACCCATGAGAAATGTGGTGATAAAGAAAGTGTAGAGGAGGTACATATTTTTCCCCCGACCAGCGAGGAACCAATATGCACTCTAGGGACTCCCAGGTATAAGACATTATGGTTAGGCTTATTTCCGCACCCATTCACACTACGTAAGGGGACTATCATGAGAGTGGGGACTCCATGAAGAGAATAAATTCTATGTATTATGGGGTGCGGGAAGGAAGCACCTCGGCTTGGTGAAGCACACTGAATAGCACATATAGGAGATACACCTAAATAAGGGTATCATCTTTGTGTTGGGTAGCTTGGATCAGTACTAGAAGTATTGTTACCACTTGGAGTGCTTGTGTAATATCCCTCCTGTATACCCCCAAATAACTTGTAATTATTAATGATTATTGTACTTTTTTTGGTGAGGATCTCAAGGCCAAGGCCCCAACAAAACCAAGACCTGGGAATCTATTAAATTATCTAAGCAGTAAATTTAGGAGACTGAAGGCTTGGACACAACTAAAACCACTAGGGACAAAAGTGGACGGTTAAGGATCCACCATTTTGATATCTGTAGTCTTAAGTATGGTCTAAATTAGGGCAGTGCTAGGAGTAAAGTTTTCCCTATAGGGATTCCTACTTTGCCAAAAATGATCCCAGCTAAGGTACTATAGCCTAGTTATTTAACTAAAAGTACGATTAATGCATGATAAAAGGAGAATTACAATCATCCTAACTTCGACATAAAAGGGTTGAGTAGTGATAAGTTTAAACGAAAGAACATAGAGAAAACAATCAAGTAATTAAAATAGTTAAGGGACTAATGATCATGGTCACCTTAAAATAGAAAGGAAAATTATCAATACCTCTATGTTAGCATATCTCAATAATAATAATAATGGCCTTATACCCTTTAAATATATGATGACATATATTTATTATTATTGAATGTTACAAAAATCATTCATACCTCTATACGAGCATAATCTCAAATAATTATAATTTCAATTATACCATTATATGATGACATATATTTATAGAGTGTTATATATATAATCGCAATGTAAGAAAAATGTCTAAGTACTAGTTGGCAAGATTTTGAATCATGGAGCGTAACAATTAGTTTCATTTTGTAGGTATTACTAATGAAAATATTAGGTATTGTTAAGGGGACAAGAAACATATTAGAAAAAGGTGAGAGACCACCCAAAAGGGGGAATTTGTTCCTTCGAAGACAATATACCTCCTTTAGTGAGCCACGATACTTTGAGTGTTTTATTAACAATGTTCCATCGCCGTGATGGAGAATTTAATTATACAGTTATATTATGGGAGAATGGAAAGGGGATCTTCCATTATAGTAACCGTGACAATTTAGGTGTTTGCTCGCAGTATTCCATTCGCGTGATGGGGTATTTATGTGTAACATATAAATATTTTATGGGACTGCACTAGAAGGAGAAAACTTAGGCCTGCCACTGAAATTATGGGCATTATGCTGTTGTCCTTGCCGAAAAATTATATCCTTGACCGCGAGATTCTAGACTCGCATGATCAATTGGACCGCTAATGAAGTATTAAATTTGATGATCCACAGTCTGGAAGATGGGGTCGTTACTAGTTACCGTGACCAAGAAGGATAGGGGCGAGCGTCTTTTAGGAAAGGTCTGGCAATGTGAGAACCTTACCTGCATCCTAACAAATCCAAAGGGGGCCTCTAAAATATGAAACCGTAAGCATCTCGTCTTCCTATTTTGTATCTAAATTCAAGTAGAAACTGTGTTGTGTGCATGTTTTGGTAGGGTACCCATTTATTTTTCTTTGTTTGGTGTAGTAAACGAGCCTCCGAGCCTCTGTCTAAGCATATGTTTCCTCAATGGCTTCATTACAAATTGGGTTTGTGTGCTTGTTGCATTCCAAGTCTCGAGTCAGTATTGAAATTAGGTTTGCTTTGTTGAAAATTGTTGAGTTGTTTCAAGATATGGGCATCTTAGAATGCTGATGGTTGTCGTGGCACATCTTATAGTTTTGGCTTCTATGAAGTTGTTTCTTGTTTTTCTTGCAAGAGAAATATTTCATTTTCAATATTTGAATTGATGAGTCTTTCTCCAGGGCGAGAATGGTTTCCCTTTTGTTTGTCTTACATGGTTTGCTAGATATATTATGCCATCTTGTAGATTCTCCATGGAATCTACCCATTTTGAGATTTCAGTATTTAAAATCTTTCTAGGGTCTACCGTTGTCACCGATAGGTGTTTATAGAGTTGACGTTTCTTTGTGCAAGGTTCATTGCTAGATGCACTGTAGAAATCCAAAGAGCCCATCATCTCTACCTGCATCTATACTTTGTTGTTCATCTTCCTTAAACTGCTCCTTCATCGTGGAATCTCTCATATCCTCATGTGTATAATATGGATATCTTGCAAACCAACGAGAAGCTTTGCAATTTGTTTAATCTGTAGAATTATGGTCCTTGCATTAGTTTTATCGGTCTATTATTGGAATCAATAGAATGGTGTATGCTTGGCACATGCCGAGCCAAGGAACCCATTATAGATTTCAGACCCTTCTCTTTAGTTAATTTTTCTTCCCAGTAGTTGCAATAAAAATAGACTACAATAAAATGTATATGCATATTTTTCTAGAACCCTTGTTCATGTATTACCTGATGAAGTAGATTGGGGGACACTATGAAAATACATACTAGCTGTTTCACGTTGGATTTGTCTGGTTGTTGTAATTTTCCTAAAATTTTCCCTAGTTATGCAATGCTTGCAAACTTGAGTTGAACAATACATGGATCGTGGCCTTGGATTTTTCTTTTCTAAATGTAATTTTGGTGGTGTCTGAGATGAGATTGATGTCTTACCTATGTAAATAGCTCTGTTAGGCTATGTGTGGCTATGAATAGTGTAAATGAAAAATAATACCAAGCTCTTAGTGGTTTGGGATCTTGAGCCATGTTCATTGTTTAATTAGCATGAAATCCAAGGAGGCTTAAAAGTTTTGAGGCTGTGCTCTCGTCTTCCAGTTCACGTATAAACATTTCAATTCATGAGAAGTAGGTCTTCCTTGGGTAGGAAAGTCGCAGATTTCCTTAGGGACATTTACTCTGCTAAATCACACTTACATGTCGTAAGTTCTAGTTCTTATAACATCAATATAGATAAAATATGCTTTCTCATTCTCAATTTTGTGCTTTCTGCCTCTTTTGAGATTTGACCCAAAATAATTCAGTTATAGGTTAGTATAATATGATTAGGGTCCACATGTATATGATGGGCTATTTAAAATAGGAAATTACGTTACGGCTATGTATAAAGCCCCGAAGTGTGATACTTTGTTTAAAAGTCCTTGTTTTAAAAGGTATTTGGCTATACTAGAATTCCTTATCATAATAATTGATATATATACAAAAGATTAAGAGAAATTATATTATTGTTTTTGATAAGGGATTTCCTTAAAGTTTCTACATTAACCTAGTACAGGAATATGAATATTTTGGTCGATGGGAATCTTGGGAATAATAACAAGTAGTGTGATATACCTTGTACCTTAGGATTGTATAGAATTCCGTCCATAGCATGATAGTAGTAATGAATAGCTAGAAAATGCTCTCCTAAAGGGAGAGAAAGTAAGGCAACAAATTTGTTGCGTATTGTAACCTATTATTTGTATAAATATTACACGATGAGACAGTTTGGTGGATGTAACCCATGGAATGGGTGAACCACGTACATTGGTTCTACTCTTATGTGCTCTGGATGTGTTTGTTATGTTATGTCCACTTGATGTTCTACTTATATGTTTTATTTTCCTCATAATGAAATTGTAAATATTGGAGCAGTGCCATGGGAGTGTTCTTCATACAAAAGAAGTTTATTCTGATGTTTATGATTTCAGTCAGTCTAATATGGTGAAGATTGTTTATTTTGATAATTATAATATGTTAGACCACTTATTTTTTGCAGAGTAAAAAGCTAGAAGTACTCAAGGGTCCCTCCCTAACATGTTAAGAATTATACGTACTAGTCTTAATAAGGATTGCAATAAATGACCATTGATTTATGATGCTTAGGTGGTTGTTTTACCTTATGTTTTAACATGCATTTTATCACTCACAAATCTCAAGGATGGTTTCTCAAGGATGGAAATAATTTTTCAAAAAGGAAAAATTGTATTTCCCTAATTTGGGTTCATTACAAATGGTATCAGAGTACATGTTAACAATACTCAGGCCTATTTAGGCTTAGCATGAAACTTGAAAGTTCCAAATGCTCTTTTCTGGTCCATAATCCCTCAATTCATGTGTGATTTCTCTATGGGTTTAGAGTAAATGATAGTTTGTTCAAAGCACGCATGAAATGGAACGGGTGAAGATAATTGAAAAGAACTTCATTGGTCTAATTAACAGCGAGGTAGTTGCAGAAAAAGAAAATCATGGGTTAATTGTAAGTATATAGACTCATTGTTAAATATTTATTTTATTGTTCTGTATTAGTTTGTTAAAGGGGTTTTATTTTCATGATGGTCGTTTTCTTTTTGTTGTTATGTGCAAATAGAGCTGTGTGATCATGGTGATGCAGTCAATTTCAGTGAAATAAAAGCTAAGAATCAAGATACTTACAGACTAAAAATTGTTTGAACACACATTTTTATTTTGCTTATTTGTTAGAATTATGTAGTCCTGCACTTTGAAGAAAAAGGAGATTGCATGGAATTATGATAATTTTAGTGATCAAAAGTTTGCATGGATTTCTGGGGAGAATTTATGTTGCATTCAAGGCTGGAGGAGTGTAATTCCACACCCTAAATTGACTGAACCCTACGACTCCAATTCACAACATAAATAACTCTTCTTCCACTATAAATTATAAATGCAAAGTGTAAGATCCTATGTGGTATATACACGTTCAGAACACACACACTCTTGTAGAAAAATTTGTGAAACATGAATAAAAGTGTCTCAGTAGATGTAAGGCATTGGAATGTCACTTTTTTCAAATACGAGCTAAAGACGGGTTCTTCTTCATCGGCATCCACATATTAATTTTAGTGCAGGTTGGTATAATCCATTCAATTTTTACCCTGGTTTAGATTAGTAGAAGAACACAAGCATTCTCGCTGACTATGAGACCTTCAAGATTGCTTCTTCGGACACCTCCTATAGGAGGGTGGCTATGGCTATCCATTGAACGCTAGCAACTTCATGAGTCCAACATCCATAATCAATTTGTATCATGTTTACATAGTTAACACAATTTTTAGGGCTTGTCGTGGTGGCTTTGAAGTTTACAGAAGTAGAAAGGGTTAACTTATGTGGTCGTTATATGGGCGCTTGTGGAGTACCATAGAGAGCACTGTACAGGTAATGGTCTAAGTTATTTAAATTGTTGATATTGAAAAAAATCTAAATATTTATTATTTCCCTCTTCTCAATAAATTAGCATTGATCATCTGGTAGCCACCGATCATGTGTCTGGAAATAGTGTTTGTGACTCAAATCTGAATGAAAAAATCTTCTGTTTTTAATTTATGTGTACCGCATTACTCATAAAGAAGTATTCCTGATATTGTAACGATATTTAATTTTATGGGAATTGATAACAAGCTCCACATTAGACAATGAATTGATTGTAACTAATGAGCAGGTTTTCTATTTATTTTTGTTCGAGAGGTCCACGCATTTTATAGGGTATGTTTTCAACTTGAGATATCTATGTATTGTACCGGCTCTTGATATACGTTTGCCTAGAGAGGTACATTCTATATTACAGGTTTCAGAAATGCATTCTATAATGTTGTTTTGCAGATAGGATCTTGATATGGGTTATACCTGAGACACATTCTATAATATAGGTTTGAGAGATGCATTTTACAATTGTTTTCCACCACGGAATTTTATCTAGACTTGATGATTGATGGATCTAGGTAGATTGCAACTTTTGTTTTTTTCATTGGATGCTTTTACTAATTTTGATTTTGAATTTATTTTCATTTTTATAAAGGTGGAGTGACAATGGTACCTTTAGGTGAATTAGTTCCTCCTATATAAATTGATTATAACACTTGTTTTTTTTTCTAAAACAGTTGCCTCCACCGTTTCTTTGTTATTTTCATTTTCATTTTCACAGGGGTGAAGTTACAGTGGAACTTCTTATCATTCTATTCCTCATGTGTTAAGATTATTCCTTTG
Source organism: Pseudotsuga menziesii (assembly GCA_001517045.1). NCBI lineage: Eukaryota > Viridiplantae > Streptophyta > Pinopsida > Pinales > Pinaceae > Pseudotsuga > Pseudotsuga menziesii. Next base: position 203,272 of record LPNX010617185.1, on the reverse strand, counting down.
TTTTTGTCAAAATGGAAATTGCAGAAAGGCGCTTTACTTAAATTTTAGAATTGTAAAATTGTATATTCAAGATATAGTACAAGGCATGATAACCATAGAGAAAGTATTGAAGTTACAGTATAGGGACTAAATCCTTACTACTAATGATTAGATAGACGATTACAACTAACCATGAAGTCGATTCACAAATCGGTACAATGATAGTGAAGGAACATTAAACACCAAGGTGTGTGTGTCCCAAATAGTCAAAGGTTGTAATTAAGATTAAAAACAAATAAGGAAAATACTTGATGCAGGAGCACAATGGTGTTAGGCAAGTAATTGTTGTGTGAGCACATTGGAGTTAGGCATACATGCTGTGGGAGCACAATAGTGTTAGGCAAATGATTGCCGTGTGAGCACATTGGTGTTAGGCATATGATGTGGCAAGAAAACTGATGATCTAACTCTACCCTACTTTGAGAGGAAAGGAATTCCTGGAATCAAGAGAGGAGGCTCGAGGGGAACCATGAAAGAGTTATGACATCAATATCAAGACCTAGGAAAAGCTGGACATCTGGAAGACAGGACGTTGTTTGATGTCACTAAGGAGAAAAAATTTGACCAACAGTCAAAAGGGAGAGTAACCTCAGAAATAGTCATAAGTCCACACAGGAATTGGAAAAGAAACTCCAGGGAGAGTTTGAAAAAAAAAATAACCAACGTAAAACATGTTAACAAATTTTTCAAGTAATTAGACTGTTACATGTATTAATGTGTAAATGTGAAGAAAGGATTTCCTTGGGTCGAAGACTATACAACTATCCAATGGTTGGAGATAAAACGACCACCCAAAGAATAGTAATTATGTTTTACTGGTGAATCAACTGCATTATGGAAAAATAAGTGGGTATTATGATACCAATAAAAGAAAAAATTGGAATATGTTCCATAAATTGCAAATTGTTATAAAGAAACAGGATCCATCGCTTATTTTTAGTTGAATTATAATTTGGACATGATTTACTGAATAAAATTTGGGCTAGACCCGATCTTGTTGTAGAAATTGTAGGTCTTGCACGATAGCAACTTGAGAAGATATGGAAAGATCTCAGGGGATCAAAATGAAAAGTACAAAAACAAGAAAAGATGAAGGAATAGAAGAAGGAGACTAGCTGAAAACAGGAACAACAAGGATGGTGTTATTTTTAAGGGGACGAGGATGTACAATAAACCTCCTGCATACCCCTAAATACCTTGCAATTATGAATGATTATTGTACTTGTTTTGGTGAGGAGCTCAAGGCCAAGGCCCCACCAAAAAAAAGACCAGGGAATCTATTAAATTGTCTAAGCAGTAAACTTAGGACATTGAAGGCTTGGACACAACTAAAACCACTAGGGAAAAAACTGGATGGTTAGGGAGCCACCATTTTGATATCCGTAGTCTTAGGTATCGTATAAATTAGGGCAGTGATAGGAGTAAGGTTTGCCCAATACGGATTCCTACTTTGCCAAAAATAATCCCAGCTAAGGTACTATAGCCTAGTTATTTAACTAAAAGTACAATTAAGCCATGATAAAAGGAGAATTACAGTCATCCTAACTTCGACATAAAAGGGTTGAGTAGTGATAAGTTTAAAATAAAGAACATAGAGAAAATGATCAAGTATTTAAAATTCTTAAGGGACTAACGGTCATGGTCCGCTTAAAATAGAAAGGAAAATTATCAATACCTCTATATGAGCGTATCTGAAATAATAATAATAATGGACTTATACCCTTTAAATATATGATGACATATATTTATTATTATTGAATGTTACGGAAATTATCCATACCTCTATACGAGCATAATCTCAAATAATTATTATGGCAATTATACCATTATACGATGACATATATTTATAGAGTGTTTTATATATAGTCACAATGTAAGAAAAAAGTAAGTACTAGTTGGCAGGATTTTGAATCATGCAACGTGACAATTACTTTCATTTTGTAGGTATTACTAATGAAAATCTTAGGTATGGTTAAAGGGACAGGAAACATATTAGCAAAAGGTGAGAGACCACCCAAAAGGGGGAATTTGTTCCTTCGGAGACAATCAACCTCCTTTAGTGAGCCATGATACTTTGAGTGTTTTATTAACAGCGTTCCATCACCATGATGGAGCATTTAATTATATAGTTATATTATGGGCAGAGTGGAAAGGGGATCTTCCGTTATAGTACCCATGATAATTTAGGTGTTTGTTGGCAGCACTCCATTCGTGTGATGGGGTATTTATGTGTAGTTCATATAAATATTTTATGGGACTGTGCTAGGAGAAATGTTAGGCATGTCACTGAAATTTTGGACACTATACCATCATCCTTGCTGAAAAATTATAGCCTTGACCATGAGATTCTAGACTTGCATGATCAAGTGGACCGCTAATGAAGTTATAAATTTGATGGTTCATGGTATGCAAGGGAGGGGCATTACTAGTTACCATGACCAAGAAGGAGAGGGATAAGCGTATTTTAGGAGAGGTCTGGCAGCATGAGAACCTTACCTGTGTCCTTACGAATCCGAAGGGGCCCTCTAAAATCTGAGACCATAAGCATCTCATCTTCCTGCATTGTATCAAACTTCAAGTAGAAACTATGTTGTATGCGTGTTTCGGTAGGGTACCTATTTATTTGGGCCTTCTTCGTTTGGTGTAGTAAACGAGCCTCCAAGACTCTGTTTAAGCACATGTTGCCTCAATGGATTTGCTTCAACTTGGGTTTGTGTGCTTGTTCCATTCCAAGTATCGAGTCAGTATTGCAATTAGGTTCACTCTGTTGAAAATTATTGAGTTGTTGCAAGCTATGGGCAGCTTATAATGTTGATGGTTGTCGTGGCACAACTTATAGTTTTGGCTTCTATGAAGTTGTTTCTTGTTTTTCTTGCAAGAGAAATATTTCATTTTCAATCTTTCAATTGATGAGTCTTTCTCTAGGGCGGGAATGGTTTCCCTTTTGTTTGTCTTACATGGTCAGCTGGATATATTATGCCTTCCTGTAGATTCATTATGGAATCTACCCATTTTGAGATTTTGGTATTTAAAATATTGCTAGGGTCCACCGCTGTCACCGATAGGTGTTTATAGAGTTGAATTTTCTTTGTGCAAGGTTCACTGCTAGATGCACTGTAGAAATCCAAAGAGCCCCTCGTCTCTACCTACATCCATAATTTGTTGTTCATCTTCCTTGAACTGCTCCTTCGTCGCGGAAGCTCTCATATCCTGTGTATAATATGGATATCTTGCAAACCAACGAGAAGCTTTGCGATTTGTCTAATCTACAGAACGATGGTCCCTACATTAGTTCTATCGGTTTATTCTTGGAATCAATAGAATGGTTTATGCTCGGCACTTGCTGAGCCATGGAATCCATGATAGATTTCAGACCCTTCTCTTTAGTCAATTTTCCTTCCTAGTAGTTGCAATAAAAATAGACTACAATAAAATGTATATGCATATTTTTCTAGAACCCTTGTTCATGTATTGCATGATGAAGTAGGGTGGGAAACACTGTAAAAATACATACTAGCCGTTTCTTGTAGGATTTGTCTAGTTCTTGTCTTTTTCCTAAAATTTTCCCTAGTTATGTAATGCTTGCAAACTTGAGTTGAACAATATATGGATCGTGGCATTGGGTTTTGATTTTCTAAATGTGATTTTGGTGGCGTCTGAGATGAGATCAATGTCTTCCTTGTGTAAATAGCTTTGTTAGGCTATGTGCGGCTATGTGTAGTGTTAAGGAAAAAGAACGCCAAGCTCTTAGAAATTTGGGATCTCGTGCCATGTTAATTGTTTAATTAGCATGAAATCCAAGGAGTCTTAAAAGTTTCGAGGTTGTGCCCTCATCTTCCTGTTCACATATAAACATTTCAATTCATGAGAAGTAGGTATTCCTATTGATGTAATTGTAACTTCGTAATATATTCATGTGTATTTCTTATGTATTGTACCCTGATGTTTATTCTGAGAAGTGTTTGTAATGTAATTGAGTCATGTCATGCCCCGATGTTTTGATCGGGAGTTTCTATAATATAAACAAGTCATGTCAAGTCAATGTGGGTAACCATCCTATTGTTCAACGGTTACAGCCCCCGTAGTTTTAGGGCCCTAGGGTTGTTAGACTCACCTAGTGAAGTCGGGCCTAGTGAGTTATTGTCAAGTCAGGAATTAGTATAAATAGAGAGTGAGCCTCTCTATTTAACACACACTCACTCACACTCAGTTGTAGCACATAGCTAAGGGAGAAGAAGTTGATGGGGCTAGAAAGAAAGAGGCTACTGTTGTCGGGAGATCATCTTACTGTTTTGGGTTTTACTTTTGGTGCTGACTCTATCTCTGAGAAAGTTGCGGGGTTTTCTCCATTTATGGTTTACTCGAGGAAAATCATTGTGTTCATTGTCTCTTGTGTTTGATTGTTGTGCTTGTTATTCTCTCAATTAAAAGATCCTAATATAATGCTAGCTTAACGTTAAAAATCTAACATGGTATCAGAGCTAACTTGAGAAGAAGACATTGTGCAGTTGTGGGAACTAGGGATTCCTACTTTTTGGATTTCTCTCCATAGATTTTCAGCAAAAGAAGGCTCGGTTGACTCTCCTCCCTAGGGCACACATTAGAGGAAATTTCAACTCAAAATGGGCCTTTTAACTTTTATTCAAATTCCATGTCATCATGTGTTAGCCAATGAAATTGATTTAAATTTGAAATACCGTATAGGTCTTAAACACTTTTTTAATATAAACTTGGGGGTAGGTATCATAAAAAAAACTACTTTTTCTGTTTGTGTTTTTGACATATCTCCCCGTGTTTTTACTCAAATTTAGATCGGGAGAGCTCGTTGGATGTGGAATTAAATTCCGCATCCAACGAGTACCCCACTCGGCATACTTTTGACGGACCCCGCTACCCCAAAAACAAGAAATACCTGATAAAACGAAATGACGATGTCATCATTCCATTTTTTCAGGTATTTCTTGTTTTTAGGGTAGAGGGGTCCGTCAAAAGTATGCAAAGTGGGTACTCATTAGATGCAGAATTTAATTCCGCATCCAATGAGCTCTCCCGATCCAAATTTGAGTAAACACATGGGGAGATATGTCAAAAATACAAACAAAAAAGTAGTTTTTTTCTTTTCTTCCTCCAAAATTAATTAATATTATTTTATTATTTTAACTATTATTTTATGAATTCATTTTACGAGGCCCATTTTGAGTTGAAATTTTCTCTAATGTCTTTCTATCGAAAGAGAATCTCATTCTGAACTTTTTCAGTTTTGGACCCGACACTGCTACCGAAAATTAGGGCTTTCCACATAAATGGAATTTTTGAGTGAGACCGGGTCTGGATTGATCTCCTCCCCAAAATCAAAGTTTAGAGATCAAGATCAAAGCATTTGGTTGGATAGAACTGTGGGAAAGTCAATCCCTAATCTGCTTGCGAACCAACACTACAGAAATTCAGCTCCAAATCCAAATCCAACATCTTGACCTGGTAATGTCTAAATATTTTGTATTTCCATTTGAGGTTCTTAGTTAAGATGTCTCATCATACCAGGCTTGATGAAAATCTTGAGGGAGATGATAACTTTCGAGCCTGGAAGTATAGGATCTCCCTGGTCCTGGAAGAAAATGAGTTGGACTCTTACATCAATGAGGAGGTTCCAATTCAAGAGAAAGATGAGGCTAATGCCTTACATAAGAAGAATTTGGTTATGGAAAAGAGGATTATTGCCGATTCAATTAGGGATCACCTCATACCACAGGTTTCCTCCCTCAAGACACCTAAAGCTATGTTTGATTCCCTAACCAAATTGTTTGAAGGGAATAACATAAACCGAAAGATGACACTAAGGAACTAGTTGAAGAATGTAAAGATCCAGAATGAGGAGACCATCCAGTCATACTTCACAAGGGTCTCCCAGATCAAAAAACAACTTGAAGAAGTGGAGAATGCAGAAATTGTGATGACAACCTTGAATGGTCTCCCTGGGTGATGCGATTCTTTCATCCAAGGAATCTATGCTAGGAAGAAGCTAATCAAGTTCAGTAGACTGTGGGAAGAATGTTCACAAGAAGAATCTTGAATAGAAGCTCAAGAAGAAAATATGGGAAGTGAAGATCAAGCTCTCACAGTACACTCCAAGAAAGGAAGAAGGGAAAATAATCATCACCAAGGTAAGCATTCTCATCAGAAAAATAATTTTGTTAGACGGGATCCATCCAAACTCAGATGTTATACATGTGATGAAAGAGGAAACTTTGCTAGAAGTTGTCCCATAAATAAGAGTGGATCCAAGAAGAAGAAGAACTCCAAAAGAAGACATCATGCTCACATTGCTAAGGATGATGATCCTCCCAGGAAGAAAGTAAAACAAGAAAGTGAAGACTCTTCAAGTGATGAAGAATATGTTCTGATCTCCGCTCTCACGAGAGCTGTCACTCATGGAAGAAAAGATTGGCTTATTAATAGTGGGGCTTTCAAAAACATTATAGGATTCAAGGAATATTTTGAGAAACTATCTGAACATAATTCACCACATAAGGTGAAACTTGGGGATGACTACCAATATCCCATAAAAGGTAGTGGTGAATCCTCCTACAAGCTAGACTCTAGAAAGTCTATGAAAATGAAGGATGTCTTGTTTTTACCAGGACTAAAGAATAATATTCTCTCCATATCGGCACTAGATGGAAAAGGCAAGAGGGTTGCATTTATAGATGGCCAAGTCCTCATGTGGCCAAGAGGAAAGACTATTGACGATGCAATAGAAATTGGAGAACAAGAAGGAGGATTATACAAATTGAAGGGCCATCCACAACAAGATTTGGTCCATAACATAGTAGAGCCAAATGAACTTTGGCGTAGAAGGCTTGCACAATTGCACTACATCGCACTACCACTTGCAAGCAAAGTTGTTGAAGGTCTTCCAAAAATTCAAGCAAAACATGAAGGAGTCTGCAAAGGATGTGCGAAAGGACAGAACACAAAGAAGACATTTCCAATTAGTGAAAGCAAAGCAAAAGGAATCTTGGAAATCATTCACTCTGATGTATGCGGTCCAATTTCATTCAGTTCTTTAAGCGGATATGTATACTATGTTTCTTTTATTGATGATTATTCTAGAAATACATGGATATAATTTATAAAGAACAAAGATGAAGTTTTCAGCAAGTTCAAGGAATTCAAATCCTTCATCGAGAACCTCACAAAAAAGAAGATCAAGACCTTTCGATCAAATAATGGCTGAGAATTCACATCAAATGAATTCAAAGAGTTATGCAAAGATTTAGGGATTAAAAGGGTGTTATCCACTCCATATAATCCACAACAAAATGGGGTTACAGAAAGGAAGAATAGAACTATCATGGAAGTTGCAAGAGCAATGCTTCATGATCAAGATCTTCCCATGCATCTATGGGTAGAAGTTGCCAGAACAATGGTGTATGTACAGAACCATACTCCACATAGAGTACTCGAGAACAAAACACCTAAAGAAGTATTTTTTGACAAGAAGCTAGAAGTCACCCATCTCAAAATATTTGACTATTCAGTGTACATACACATTCTGAAAGAAAAGAGGACAAAGTTAGATCCTTCAGGAAAGAAGGGTATATTTGTGGGATACTCTAAAATCTTGAAGGCTTACAGAATATACTTCCCAGGATTCAAGCAGATCGACATCAACAGGGATGTAGCATTTGACGAGGACTCAGCTTACAACAAATCTAGAAAGAGACCTATAAAAATATCCTGAAGAATCAGAAGCACCCAGAATTCATGACACAACCATGAATGAAGAAACTCAAGAAGAAGATAGACAATTTGAAGAACCTCAAGAACCTGTAGATCCACCTCAGGAGAAGAATCCTCACAAGAGGAAACCTGCTTGTGTACAAGAAGTTATCCAAGGTGCAGAAGGATATGGGGCTCCAGAAGAGAATCACAGAGAAATAAAGAGGACCAGGTCCTGCTTTGGTTATGTAGCATTATTGTGTGACTTTATCAATAAAGAACCTTCCAACTATTAAGAAGTGACAGAATGGAAAGAATGGAAGGATGTTATGATCGAAGAGTATCAATCAATCATGAAGAATGATGTTTGGGATGTTGTCCCAAGACGAGAAGGGAACTCGGTTGTAACTTCCAATTGGATCTACAAGATCAAGCAAGCTGCAAATGGCAGCATAGAGAAATATAAATCAAGATTTGTGGCTCGTGGCTTCTCACAGAAAGAAGGAATAGATTATGAAGAAACCTTTGCACCTGTATCTAGACTCCACTTCCATCAGATCAGTACTTTCTCTGGCTACAGTGATGAAATGGAATATTCACCAAATGGATGTCAAGGCTGCTTTCTTGAATGGTGTAGTGGAAGGGGAAGTGTATGTAGAACAACCACTAGGTTTTGAGACACATGAGAGGGAGTCTCATGTGTGTAGATTGAAGAAATCCTTGTACAGTTTGAAACAGGCACCTAGGACATGGTACAACAAAATTGATGGCTTTCTATCCAGTTTGGGAATTACCTAAAGTAAAGCAGATTCCAACCTTTACTACAAGGTTGAAGATGGAAACCCAGTGATGATCCTGCTATATGTAGATGATATGTTTCTAACAGGTATGGATGGGTTGATTGCTGATATGAAGAGGAAGCTTGCTGTTGAGTTCAAAATGAAGGACTTAGGTATGATGCACTATTTTCTAGGCATGGAGGTGTGGCAGAATGCAGATGGAATCTCCCTCGAACAAGGAAAGTTTACTGTAGAGATCCTGAAGGGGTTCAGGATGGTGGAATGTAAGGCCATGACCACACCTATGGCATCGAACCTGAAGCTATTGAGTGATGCATCATAAGAATCAGTTGATGCTACAATGTATCGTTAGATGATTGGGTCCTTGATGTACCTGACGAACATAAGACCAAATATTTTCTTTGCTGTGAACACCTTGAGCCAGTTCCTGACAAATTCGAGACATGTTCACTTGATTGCTGCAAAGGATATTCTAAGTTACCTGAGGGGTACATTTGATTATGGGATCAAGTATGAGGTGAATCAGAAGATTAACCTGGAAGGTTATGTTAATTCATATTGGGCAGTCAGTGCCATCGATAGGAAGAGCACTTCAGGGTGTTTCTTTAGTATGGGATCAAGTGTGATCTCTTGGCTTCGTAGGAAGCAATCCTATGTGGCACTAAGTACAGTTGAAGCAGAGTATGTTGCATCTTGTTCAACTAGTTGTGAGGCAATATGGCTGAGAAAGCTATTGTCTGATTTATTTGATCTCCAGTTGGATGCTACTTGTATATATTGTGAAAACCAGATTTGTGTTCCATGACAAGTTGAAGCATATCAAGATCAAGTATTAATATATCAAGGATATGGTGTAGAGGAGAGTAGTGAAACTCCAGTATGTTGTGATGGACGAATAGATAGCTGATGTGTTGACAAATCCATTGGCTAGAGTGAAGTTTGAGTACTTTAGTGAGAAGCTTGTTGTTCTCCAGATCGAGGTTCCCTCCAAATGGAAGTGATGAGTCCATGAGCCATTCTGACATGGTTAGAGGATTGGTTCCTTCCATGGTCATATGTAAGGGCTGAGCTATTCTGTCATGATGAGAGGATTGGTTCCTCGCATGTCAGATATGAGTGCTGAGCCATTCTAATGTGATTGTAGGATTGGTTCCTACATGATCATATATAAGCGTTGAATGCATTTCTTGGAATGGAGGCACCTGGTCAATTACCAGGAAAGATCAGTCTGGGACTAAGGGCCATTCTGATGTGACTGTAGGATTGGTTCCTACATGATCAAATGTGATTGCAGATCCATTCTAAAATGATTGTAGGATTGGTTCCTACAATGATCAGATGTAAGTGCAGAGCCCTTTCGGCATGGAGGATTGGTTCCTCGCATGGTCGAATGTAAGTGCTGAGCCTTTCTGACCTTGGTTGTCAGATGTAAGTGCAAATCCATTTTAGTATGGAGGATTGGTTCCTCACATGATCAAATGTAAGTGATGAGCCTTTTTTACACTAGTTTTTAGATGTAAGTGTTGGGCCTTTCTGACAAGGTTGTGGGATGTGTTCCCACATGGTCAGATGTGAGTGTTGGGCATGCCTTTCTGATATGATTATAAGATTGGTTCCTACATGATCATATGTAAGTGCTAGGTGGGCCATTCTGACTGAGGATCAGATATAAGTGATGGAAAAGACCTACATGGAGGCTAGGGATACAACCAACATGAAAAAGGGTTGGATCTGTAGAACTTCCTATGATGAGAAGAATCAAGAGATAGCACTTCTGATGATGATCCAGTATAGATGTTCTAGAACCAGAGATGATCCAGATCCAGTGATTATGATCTAGATCTAGATGAAGATGACTTGAATATGACGAGGACTCAATGATGATCCAGATTATACAAAGAAGAAGACTTGTGCTAATAAATTGTGTCAAGAGAAAAGAGGACATCAACACTCCTTCCTAGTTAAGAGGGATTGTTGATGTAATTGTAACTTTGGAATGTATTCACTTGTATTTCTTATGTATTGTACCCCGATGTTTATTCCAGGGAGTTTTTGTAATGTAATTGAGTCATGTCATGCCCTGATGTTCTGATCAGGAGTTTCTATAATATAAACAAGTCATGTCAAGTCAATGTGCGTAACCCTCCTATTGCTCAAGGGTTGAATTCCCTGCAGTTCTAGGGCCCTAGGGTTGTTAGACTCACCTAGTGAAGTTCGCCCTAGTGAGTTATTGTCAAGTCAGGAATTAGTATAAATAGAGAGTGACCTATCTATTTAACACACACTCAATTGTAGCGCATAGCTGAGTGAGAAGAAGTTGTTGGGGCTAGAAAGAAAGAGGCTATTGCTGTCGAGAGATCATCTTATTGTTTTGGGTTTTACTTTTGGTGCTGATTCTATCTCTGAGGAAGTTGCGAGGTTTTCTCCATTTATGGTTTCCCTGAGGAAAAACACTATGTTCATTGTCTCTTGTGTTTGATTGTTGTGCTCATTATTCTCTCAGTTAAAAGATCCTAATATAATGCTATTTTAATGTTAAAAATCTAACACTTCCTTGGGTAGGAAAATCGCATATTTCCTTCGAGACCTTTACTCTGCTAAATCGCACTTACACTTCGTAAATTCTAGTTCTTATAACATCGATACAAATAAAATCTTTCTCATTCTCAATTTTATGCTTTCTGCCTCTTTTGAGATTTGACCCAAAATAATTCAATTACAGGTTAGTATAATATGATTAGGGTCCACATGTATATGATGGGTTGTTTACAATAGGAAATTATGTTATGGCTATGAATAAAGCCCTGAATTCCTTATCATAATAATTGATATATATACAAAAGATTAAGAGAAATTATAAATTATTGTTTATGATAAGGGCTTTCCTTAAAGTTCCTACATTAACCTAGCATAGGAATATGAATGTTTTGGTTGATGGGAATCTTGGGAATAATAACAAGTAGTGTGATATACCTTGTACCTTAGGATTGTATAGAATTCCAGCCATAGCATGATAGTAGTAATGAATAGTTGGAAAATACTCTCCTAAATGGAGAGAAAGAAAGACAACAAAGTTTTTGTGGATTGTAACCTATTATTTGTATAAATACATCTGGAGAGACTATAAAGACACTTATAAGAAGTAAGTACTAAAGGAAGATGCACGGTAAATAATTTCATTCCTATGAGGTAATCGGTTCATCTATCGGTGAATAAACAGGAATATTGGAACCATTATGAATGATAAAACTAAATACTGTTTGATTTTGGGTTATACATCGCTGTCAATGTTCATACGAATAGACATGTAGGTCTATGTCTATACTTCGGTCGGTGACTTGGTTAAAGTGCTTTGCATGGTTATGATGATATTTTAGGCAAGCCTTGTAATATTTTGCAAAGAACACATTAAAGAACAACAAAACTTGAATTATGGGGGCAAGCAATAAGGACAAGGCTTGGCGAAGAGGTAACACTGAGGACGATGTTAATTCTAAGGGGGAAAGTATGTAAAATCCCCTCACTAGACCAACCTGAAAAACACCAAACGTAAGTAAAAGCCACCATAACTATTGTTCCTAACTGTGTCTAATTGTGGAGGAATTAAGTAAGATTAGGGGGTTGGAATCTTGACCCGACTAAAAGGCAATTTTTGGATGAATGCACTAAGGAAAGGATTAAAACCACAAGTGGAACCTTGGGAACTCGAAGAAGAATGATGATTCACTTGATGACCTGATCCTTAGGTATCATCCATAAATTGAATTAAGTCACGAATATGTTTAGGTGGGTCTGTAAGATCCTCTTGTTTGGTCTATACATCCCTTGTATTCTCCTGAAAGTGCATAGAAGGTATTGTAATACGTTAAGTGAAGTGACTTTTATGGTGTACTTAAATACATGTATAAAGGTATATATATATATATATATATATATTAAGAAATTCCTTATATAAATTGGTAAATAAAAATAATTACCTTCCGATAATAATATTCTTGATCACAAAAAAAGAGAGAAGTGATTTACCATTGGCATAATTACTTGCCAAGACAAACATTTCTAAGTGTCTAATGAGAAGACATGTAGTAGAATCTTTTAAAGAGATTTGTTTCAAGTTTTATTATGGTTTTGGAGATATACATTTGCGTGTCATGTATTGGAAGTGTAAAAATAGTTTATGGAAATGTAATAATAGTTGTTGGGCATAGGGTAAATTTGGGTAAGGTTAAATGATAGTATTATTTGGTATATACTTTTAGAATGATTTTGATTATATGATAATGGTGGCAATAGGTAGTTTTGTTTATGTAACCTTGAAACTTTAATTTTACACATGTACACATGGTGTAAGTATGAATATTTGTTCTACAAAACTATAATAAGGTAAACATCCAAACACACTAACAGATTTGGTACTCGAATGTGAAGGTTGAAGACAAAGATCTGTTGATGACTTAGGAGTTGTTACAAGGCCCTGCAAGGAGGGAATTCAGTAATTTGAAAAACATATCTCTACGAAGAGATTTGAAGTAAGGAAAGATGGCAATGGTTGTGCCACCACTTGTAAATTATTCTCCTTGATAAGTTAATAAAGGACTAAAAAAAATTGGTGGATGTAGCCTCATGGATGAGGTGAACCGGGTATACCTATGTCTCACCCTCGTTTGTGTTTTATGTATTTTGCATACTCTTTTTCATAATGGTGTTAATATAGGTGCATCATGAATTATTATTGGTGTAATGGGTTATGAAAAACATATTTTACAAGCATATCATTTAAAAGTACATTTTCCAAAGAAAGACTACTTGCGTGGCTAAAATATTTAATATCTCTTGTTGCTATAATTAAAGGCAAAAATTTCCCCATTATTTTTTTTAAATTCTACAATGATATATTTGGGGTGTTACAAATGGTATCAGATCCAAGGTTGCAACACTCGGGCTTATTTAGGCTCAGAAGGATCCTAAAATTCTTTCTTTCAAGAAAACTAACGAATAAGTTGTTTTGAGGCAACAAGAAACACCTAGTTCACACGAAGCTACAACAACAAAACCCTGAAGATGCACCGACATGAGGATATATATATTAGTTGACCTTATAGTTATGCAAGAGAGATTGGAACAACTGCTCAAAAATTACAAGGAAATGCACCATTGCTTTCGCCACATCAGTGTCCGGCCCTACCAGATAACTACATAAGTATCTTGCTATTTCTTTTATTGCTTCCGAAGATGTTCTAAAATTTGCTAAGACAATTATTTCATCTCTATTCAGTTGCAAAAATAAAGTTTTAGTGAAGTATTGAAGGCTTCATAGAAAAACTATTGGTCGACAAAAGTATGATGGTAATCTCTATTATGAATATTAATGAGGAATTTCAAAATGTTAAGAGAGTCACCATGTTAGAGGTATATATTGTTAGGAATATGAACAATATATATTGTATCGAATGAATGTTAGTGTTGTTAAAGGTACAAATCTATAAACACTGAAACAATATTTAACATGTGAAAACACCTTTTTACATTTGAATGTTTCATGTAAAAATAGTTGCATTGAACCCTATAGTTACAACGGTACGTGGCAGTCGAATGGTTATGATTGCAAGTATGCACAATATGTTGAAAATGGAATAATTGGGTTAAGGTGCATGACTTATTTGAGCATGCGACCATTGTATGCTTACTGTGTTTTGAACCCAAATTCACACACCACTAAACAAATGTCAAAGTCGATACTCTGTCAAGTTGCATTGTAGAGTTAGAGTTTTATTTTACTTGAATTGTTGAAAGCTATATTTTCCGTGGTACAAACTCAATGCTAAGCTTATAGTGTTGGTTTGTTTTAAAACCCTCTCATTTGGAGAAATAAGGGATCCCAATTGACTGGGTTTTGTGTGAATCATCGACCCATAAGCCACAAGAAGAATGACTTCCACCTATCAAATATCTTAACCTTGAACTTCTTGAAATATTTGGAAACCTATTGATATTGGTCGAGTGGTAATTAAAAAATTGAATTCTGGTTTTATCTTCAAACTAGAAGTGAAGAACTATGTTAACATTCACATTGATTTTCAATGATCGATAGATTGGGTTTCAACTCCAAACTCAGAACTTATGAATTTTATGGTCAAAAGGTTAAGGTTCAATGTTATTTACATAAGCTCGAATGCAAATTGTTTTGGGTTATGTTTTTAAAATTGAAAGTCCTCACATGATTGCCATATGAATTGAAAAATCGCATGATTGCCATATGAATTGCAAAATCACATTTGGTAATTTTAAAACCCAAACAAACCTAACGTAAGGATTTTAAACATAGAAGTCAATTCATGTACCCATAAGTTGACCTTAGAGTTTATAAATTTCATGCATACTCTCATGATGTTTTTATTTTGATACCCCCCTCATACAAAAGAATTCAATTTAAATGTAAATACTCTAAAAGCAATATTTATTTAAAAAAATTCAATTATAGTTTTAAATATATACTTAATGATTTATCAGTGTTTACTAATCATACTAAGCCACAAATAAAAAATCATCAAATACAAAATCCACATTTACTAATCATACTATCCCCAAATAAAAAATTATCTCATAAACAATTGTACATTCCCAAAAACACTAGTTAAATAAAAATACTTTAAAAGCAATGTTTATTTAAAATTTTACATTTGAGTTGAGTTAAATATATACTCAATGATTTACCATCATTTACTAAAAATTCTATCCTCGATTTTTTTTTATCTCATAGAGGATCCTCCATCGAGCCATGGAAAGTGTGCTTGTCGTGAGAGTATCCATGGGGTAACACTCAACTGTTAGAAGAATCATTTGTGTGACTGGTTGAAATGGAAGGTCCATGATCACTCGGGCCTAAATGACCTCGACATGAGGGTTTTCCATATTGCTCTAACGGGTCATGTTTGTATGACATCCAATATGAACCGTGGTGCAATACACTGTGTAAGATGTGATAATGTAGTGGTAGTTTCAGCTAGGTGAACTAGTAAATAACATAAAACCTCCAACATCTTACTTGATTTTTCACTTTGTCAAAAGAGTTTCTCATAGTTTTGCAATATGTCCACATTAAACTAACTCTTGAACATTAAACAATAATTACAACATCTTACTTGATTTTTCACTTTGTCAAAAGAGTTTCTTAAAGTTTTAGAACATGTCCACATTAAACTAACTCTTGAACCTTAAACAATAATTCAAGTGCTCATAGCTTAAAGCAACTAATTTAAGTAACTCTTAAACAATTTTTTTGAAGATTGTGAACATTAAACAATAAATTCAAATGCACATAGCTTAAAGCAACTAATTTAACCAATTTCTAAATAATTTTCTTTCAGAATGTGTTATCAAGAAACTGTTCCTCACAAGATTAGTTGTTAGTAAACTATCTTAAGAGATGCACCCATATTCTTTATAAGTTAGCCACTTTATAGATAATTTCATTGATACAAAGCTCTTACTAGAAATGATGCCCAAAAGAAAATCATCTAAGATATGATACTATACTTCCAATCAAATCAAATGCTGAGCACATAAAACTAATAATCCCCATTAGTAACATAGATGATCTAGATTGTTTGGTTCCATAAATATGCTGATAAATATGACAAAGAAATGCTATCCAGATTCATAACTTAAACTTAAGTAAATAACAACTAACTTAAATCATGACTACCTATATTCAATTTTGTTTGTGATCAAACTGGATTACTTTGAGTACTGTCTATCTTTAGTACATTTTCGGATCGAACCTGCCAACCAAACTGGATTTGCCTGCCCCAAAACCAGACAGGTGCCACGAACGAAGAAGCTGCGGATGTTCAGACGTATAGAAAGGGGTTCAAAAATGCAGATACATGGCCCAATGCTTAGTTGGTTGTTAGGAATACTTTCGAATCAAACCACTAGCTGTAAGTCGATCTCCCATCAGGATGGAATTCAAGAGACGGAACCACTAACATAAAGTGCTTATTCATTTGCTTAGAAGCTAAGCTTCGGTACTTGATCGAGCAGGCGGCACTGGAGCAGGAACGAATGAAGAGGGCGCGGAAGCTAGGTACTGAAATCGGGTATTGATCAATGGGTGAGGATGCTAGGTTACCAGGTTCTGAAATCGGGTATTGATCAATGGGTGGGGTTACCAGGTTCTGAAATCGGGTATTGATCAACGGGTGGGGTTACCAGGTTCTGAAATCGGGTATTGATCAACGGTATCTCCTTCCTGGTGCAACCTTTGCCTCTATCTCTACTTCTGGGTCTTGATCTCCAACTCAAACTGATGCCTGATTTAACTATTTATATTCAATTTTGTTTCTGAATCAAACTCGATTGGTTGTTTTGAGTATGGTTGAAATATGAAAATAAAATACTTCATCAAATAATAAAATAAAATAAAAAATCATTTTGCTTATATAAATATTACAGTAAACATTACCTAAAAGCATGTGTCCTCCATGAAATGTACACAGAATTGCATCTTACACATAATCTAATAACAAGTGTAGTGTACTGTCTATATTGATTTATGGGTGTTTTCAAAATTCCAAATAAACAATAATAGAAAAAACATAGGTAACATGTGATTACAACTAATCATGGAGAACAAGTAATTGATAACATGTTCATGGCACTTAACTTGTGACATATACATGTTCGGTGGCCACAAATTAAGTGGTTGTGCTAGTTATAATTATGATTGTGTTCTTTTATTTTCCTTCTTGAGCTGGAAGTTAATACATAAATATACTTATTATGGGCTTATCATATCATTTATAGGGATCAAATATGGATTGGAGATTCCAGAGCCACTCTAACTAACCAATTGATATAAATAAATATCTATATACAATTCTAAGATAATTAATATGAAAAATAATATATTTTCTATTATTATTTGAGTTTGAGTAAAAGTCACTAACAATTGAAGAATGGGTGAGAATGCAAAGGGAAGCTACAAGTAATAATTTTTTTGTTGAGGTTCAATAATTCAAATGATGAGATAGAACTTTTGCATTCTCTCCACCGAAGTTCAAATCCCCAATGAAACATTGGTCATGGTCATTTTTATAAGGTTAGAAGGATAAGAGATAATAATAATAGAGGGGGGGGGGTATGTCAAAATTAGAGAAGAAGCATAGAGGAGTTGGAATGATAATAAAATAAATGCCAGTAAATAGGAAGCAAAAACCAAGTGATAGTAGGAAAAGCAAGAAAAAACATAAAGCCGAGGGATAAGGCCATGGTATAAGATAAGGAGAAAATTTTTTTAATGATATAATGCATGGGAGATTGGTAAAGGTAGATGGAGAGATGATGAAATAAGTAGCGAAGGGCAAGAGGATCCATAACAACAAAATTAATGGATGGAAGCTTTCCATGAGTCACTCAGCTTGTATACATAATCTCAATTATAATTGGTGAGACATTTTTCAATTTCAAACTATTATGTAATAAGAAAAGATGAATTATGCATGGTTGATGCCAAAGATTTTGTTTAGATAAAAATAGATAAGGTGTTTGGTGATTTGGGAATACATAATCTCAATTATAATTGATGAGACATTTTTCAATTTCAAACTATTATCTAATAAGAAAAGTTGAATTATGCATGGTTGATGCCAAGATTTTGTTTAGATAATAATAAGAAAAGATGAATTATGCATGGTTGATGCCAAGATTTTGTTTAGATAAAAATAGATAAGGTGTTTGGTGATTTGGGAATACTCGACAATGGAATATTTGCATAGATGATTGTGAAAGCCATCATCTCTGTGTTTATATGCGTGAATTTTCCATGGAAGGAAGAGGGTCATATTTATTCTTAACACTTTTGAATAATTGTTTGAGACTTTTGTGAGGCTTAATGGAGTTTTAATATTTTTTTGGCCAAGAATTTAGAAATTTCGGCTTTGTTAACATGGGTTAGGGAGAAATAAATAGCTAGAAAGGATTTAGTGAGGTGGGTTTTTTCAATATTCAGATGTTGGGGATAAAAAATTAAAATAGCTTGAGAGATGATTGTTTTGGGAACAACATATTTTTTAGTATGATGATGATGGGATTGGGAATGAGTGTAGCTATCAATATTAGTTTTTTTTTGATACACTTGGTGTGATAGCGAGCCATAGAGTTGATGGGTAATGAGAATGTCTAGTAAGGGGAGATGTCTCATTGGATTTCATAGTGAATTGAATGTGAGGAGAAATGTTATTTAGATGGTTCGAGAAAGAGTCAATGGAAGACCAACTATGAGGCCAAATGACAAAGGTATTTTTGATGAAGAAAACCCAACATATGGGTTTAAGATGGAAATTGTTAAAAGATGATGCCTCAAAGTATTCCATGAATATATTATCTAGTACAATTTTCAGGTTTGAATCTAAAGGTGGAGGAAAGGAAAATCTTGGTAAGATTTAAAGTTTCAAAATCAAGTAATTTGGCGATGATATTAGGAGCTTCACAAATAGGAATTTTGGTGTATAAGCTATCTAGATAACGCATGGGTGGGGGCTCTAATGATATTGATGATGGGTCTAAGGGTTTGATGTTTATTATGGAATTTAGGTTAACCAAAAAAATTTGAGGGTTGAGGATTGTGTGGAAGAAGCCATTTTTTTAAGGTTATATGTCGGGAAGAGGATTTGATAGCATTGGATACAAGCTTCAAGAATTTGTTGAGTGGGTTTATGAAAAGAGGTTTATAAGATGATGAAGATAGATGATCAATAAATGTTTCTTTGTAATCAAATGGGTTCATGATTATGGAAGTGTTACCTTTATTACCTTTCAAACAGATAGTGTCGGGGCTATCATTAAGTGAACGAAGGGTTGAGACTTCGTCTTTGGAGAGATTGGATTTAAATAGTTTACCATAGCAGAGAATGCAAGATAAATATTTTGTAATATATTGTTCTTTCTGAGGGGAAAAGCCGCTAGTGGGTTCAATAGAGCATAGTATATACTTGAAAAAATTCTAAATTTTCAAAATTTAAAATTTATCTTTTCCCACTAGATATGGAGCTTGATATGACCAAATGCTCATGGTTGCACATGGAATTTGTTTTGAAATATATATATTTTGATCAAAATAGATTTTAATATGACACATAATCTCTATAATATTTATTTGCATTGAAATTGATATTGAGGTGTGTTACAGAGAGGGATACAATCTCCAAATATGACACAAAGGGTTTCCCTATGTACAAAACAAATGACAAAGCCAAGTGATCTCTATAGTAATTATTTGCATTAAAATTGACATTTTTTTAGAGGGGGGTACAATCTCGAGATATTACCCAATATTGAAAGGATATCCCTTTGGACAAAGCAAGGGATCTAGGATATGTACAACAAAATGAAAACTACCTGAATGCAAACTATCTACGAATTCCATCAATTAAGAATAGACTAGATAAACACTCTCAAAATGTATAGAAATAGTCTACAATAGGACATTATACATGATGGCCTCATCAACATCTATCACTATATTTTCTTCAAAAACCACATTCAATGTAAAGTCCCACCTTACCAAGTACCAAAACATCTAGAAGTTAAACTCAAAATATGATTTTTTTTATTACTATAATTATCATGACTAGCTCATGTATCGTATCAAAATCATATTCATATAGGATTTAATGGTTGTGATAATACCAAGAATCCTATATTATGACTTTATCCTTTCATTAATTTCATAACACAAAATTAATATAATAAATAAGGAATACAATTTTTATAAGTCCTAGCCTAAGCATATATTTTCTCACAATTTGAGAGGAAGATATCATTGATTGAATTATTCCCTTTATTGAAGGAATTAGTCAAACACTTAAGTAAATAGGCCTAATAGCTATATTGGAAGACTCAACCACTTCAACACACCATCTACTTAATTCATTTATAGATATCACTTCACTTCTGCCATTATTTGTTTAATTTTTTCTCAAATACTTTACACTTATGCTTTCAACACTCCAACATAAAACTTGTTTGACATACCACTAATAACAATTCCAAACGAAAATTAATTTCAATTTATTAAGAACAATCTTCTACTTTGAATATACTACATGCTTAAAAACAATACGATCATAATAATTGGTATACTGTGAATTATTGTGAATTACCCCTAGGATACGTCTTGAAATAGGGTATCAGAAATGGTTACAAAAAAATGGATTAACCCAAGCCATCATGTTGAATCCTAACAAACTCTAACAAGGAATATTAGCCATGATTTACATATAAAACAGGAAACAAGGAATCACAGGAATGCTCGATCAAAGCGGAAATCTGGCATCTAGTTGAAAGTGGTGTCTGAGGGCACCTCCAAGGGTTTGGTACTAACTCAAATTGGGATTGTTATTCAATAGTAGAGATGAAAGAGTCTTCCTTCAATGTGGACCCTTTTTATTATACAGTTTCCCCCAAATATTCATCATTTCACCTCTTTCAAGAGACAAATCGCTCAAAAATAGGCTTCAGAGCCCCACCTTCATACCTCAAATGGTGATAGATGTGTGAAATATAGGAGAGGTTTTTTTAACTGACCATGTTCCCAGCAAAACCCATTGTCCAACCGCCTTTCCATAGTGCCACTTTCTCAAATATCTGTTGGCCCATACCACCCGAAACTTCAATCCCTCCTTCACAGTTATGTTCACCTCCTCCTTCTTCCTCGTCGATCCTCCAACTCCCTTCCTGCTCTTATATCCTGAGTCCTCCATTTTTTTAATACCCTAATGTTGCTAATCACAGATGCCCAAATGAAAAGCTAATGTATAGCAGAATGAAAGCACGAGTTGACAAGCTGTATGAGCTGTGAGCTACCGAAGTGGGAGAGAGTTTAAATAGATGGAAAGGTTCAATACATTTCACCCAATCTATCCTACTCATCATATTTTACCCAAAGGATGAACATTGTTTAAGTTGTGTTTGTTTAAGTCGGGTTAGTGAGGTTACACATGTTCCACTTTGAGTTTGATTATTATTATTTTATATATTTTAAATAAATTTGATAGTAAGAATAATATTATGATATGTATATTATATTATTACACTAATAGGTGTTTCTAACTTAGAATTTGGGGTCGAATGTCATTTATGCTTTTTCTAAATTAGAGGGTGGGACAAGTGTAGTGTATTGTCTATATTGACTTTATGGGTGTTTTCAAAATTCCAAATAAACAATAATAATAATAAAAACATAGGTAACATGTGATTACAACTAATCATGGAGAGCAAGTAATTGATAACATGTTCATGGCACTTAACTTGTGACATTAAGTGGCCACTCGTGGCACTTAACTTCTGACATATACATGTTCACTGGCCACAAATTAAGTGGTTGTCCTAGTTATAATTATGATTATGTTCTTTTATTTTTTTGTTGAGCTCAAAGTTAATACATAAATATACTTATTATGGGCTTATCATATCATTTATAGGGATAAATTTTGGATGTGGAGATTCCACAACCACTCTAAGTAACCAATTGATATAAATAAATAATTATATACAATTCTAAGATAATTAATATGAAAAATAATATATTTTCTATTATTATTTGAGTTTGAGTAAAAGTCACTAATAATTGAAGAATGGGTGAGAAGGTAACATGATGATGTTGGTTCTTCACAAAAGCACTAGTGAATAAGGAGGGAACCTCCTTACAAAGATTACTCACAAAATCAATAGATAATAAAAGGAGGAAACAAGGAATCACAGGAATCACTCACAAAATCAATGATTTACATATAAAACAGGAAACAAGGAATCACAGGAATGTTGGATCAAAGCAGAAATGTGGCATCTGGTTGAAAGTGATGTCTCAAGGCACCTCCAACGGTCTAGTGTTGACTCAGATTGGGATTTTTTGTCAATATCAGAGATGAAAGAGTCTTCCTTCAATGCAAACCTTTGCTATTATACAGTTTCCCCCAAATCTTCATCATTTCACCTCTTTCAAGAGACAGATCGTTGAAAAATAGGATTCAGAGCGCCACCTTATTACCTCAAATGGCAATAGATGTTTGAAATATGGGAGAGGTTTTTTCAACTGACCATGTTCTCAACAAAACCCATGTGCTCCTTTGGCCATATTTCCCTCCATATCTTCAAAAATGTATTTTGAATTTGATGACTAAAATGATATTTCGAAATTATGGAAAAATACCTTGTGAAGATGGCTACGATTATCCCAAACCATGGCACCTGTTTAAAATATGAGAGAGGGTATTTAATATAATGATTTTATGAATATTAACCTATCTCAATTTATAAGAATTATACTTAGATCGACGAAAACATATCTTGGGAGGAACTGACCAAAAGAATCTTTTTAGAGAATATTGCTAGAACTTGCACTCTCTATGAAATTTTGCTCAATTCTCACAAAGTAAACCAAGGGAATTTTCCACCAGCGAAATATGTTTTTGACTTTCATCTCCTTGACAATTCTTATTGGGTAGACATGTGCTCTTTAGAATTGAATGCTTTTAAGAGATTTCACTGATCCCAAACCTTTGTTTTCACATGCAAGTTTTTACTGTGAAATGAACATGAGCCATTGGATGCATTTCACTTGCCAATCAAACCATACAACTCATATACTATTTAACGCCATTTCTCTAATCTAGAAATTAAATTACCTCGTGCATTTTTACCTCGTGGATTCCCAACTCTTCACCATTTCACCCCTTTCGAGGAGACGGATTGTTGAAAAAAGGATTCAAAGCCCCACCTGCATATATCAATTGGTGATAGTTGTGGAAACCCTGAGAGAGGATTTTGTAATAGACCATGTTCCTGACAAAACCCATGTTCCCATTTGGCCATATTCCTCTTTAGCTCTTCAGGATCTTCTTTTTTAATTTGACGACGCGGATGAATTTTCAAAATTCTGGAAAAATGCCCTCTGAAAACGGCTTCAATTATACCAAACCATAGATCCTGTGAAAAATTTGTGAGCGTTTATTGTATATGAGCATGGTATGAAGAAACACCTCTCTCGGTTTCTCAAAAATCCTCTTAGTTTAGCAGAAACAGGTTGCGAAAGTCAAGGACTAAACTGTCATTTCACAAAAAAATGTGTTTTGATGTGCAACATACAAAATTTCGCTGAGAATTTAAAACTTAAACATCATGCAATTTACCACTGGGAGATTGATGTGGACCATCAATTGAGATTGACAAGATATGAGATGTTGGTTTCGTGAGCGGTCTTAACACCATTTCGCAATGGTTTCAAAATGCTAACTTGCTTGTTCTTTGATTGGGCGAAACAAGTTCTGGAGCGTTGGATGCAAAGTGGTATGATCTACACCATTAATTGTTTATTCGGTTTTCAAGGCTCTTGAGTATTATCCCACATGAATAAGGTGAAATGTGTTTTCAATGTTTACATACCCTGCTAGTCTGCATATGTATTAAGGGACAAAGAAAGGATAATACTCCTTGGGAGTCAAGCGCTTGGTCTTTGATGGATTGCTGAATCATGTTGTTGTTGATGTGGTAGGTGCATGGCTCTATGCAGCCATATTTTTATACATATCTCATGGGTTTAACAAAAATAAAAAAAATTTGGTGAAAAAACATGAAAATTCGATTATAAGGCCGAATTTAGATAAAAACCAATGCTCATACTTTATTTTAAAATGAGTAAACCCCTCTTAAGTTACCAGGATGCTTTTCTTTTTTCTGAAATGACCAAATGAGATCATTTTCTCTTGTAAACCTGCCAAATCGAGAAAACCAACTTATGCAAGAATAAAATTTAGCAGCATCTCAATGGCAAAATTAAAATGATAAAATGATGAGTAAACCCCTCTTAAGTCACAAGGATTCCTTACTTTTGTCCCAAATGACCAAATGAGATCATTTTCTCTTGTAAACCTACCGAATTAAGAAAACCAACTTATGCAAGAATAAAATTTAGTAGCATCTCTTGAGTATTATCCCACATGAATAAGGTGAAATGTGCTTTCATTGTTTACATACCCCGCTAGTATGCATATGTATTAAGGCACAAAGAAAGGATAATACTCCTTGAGAGTCAAGCGCATGTTCTTTGATGGATTGCTGACTCGTTTTGTTGTTGATGTGGCAGGTGTGTGGCTCTATGCAGCCATATTTTTATACAAATCTCATGGGTTTAACAAAAATAATAAACTTTGGCAAAAAAACATAAAAATTCAACTATAAATGCGAATTTAGGTAAAAACCAATGCTCATACTTTATTTTAAAATGATTAAACCCCTCTTAAGTCACTAGGACGCCTTTATTTTTTCCCAAATGACCAAATGAGATCATTTTCTCTTGTAAACTTGCCGAATCAAGAAAACCAACTTATGCAAGACTAAAATTTAGCAGCATCTCAATCAGGAAATTAAAATGATGATCATGACCAATGTAGTGGTCGTCCAGGTAAGTGATCACATCCACTTTTGGAATGATGTTAGTAGTACTAAAGACAAAAATCTAGAACAAGGAATCCAACGGTAACGTGAATAGGAGGTAGAAAGGTACTAGTCCATGGGTAGTAGACTCAAGTCTAGTATATCGAAGGAGACACTTCAGATGACTTAATTAAAGGAAGATAAGTTTTTCATTCATACTCATTATTTTTTATGTTAATGCAACACCAAAAACATAGATATATTTCACATGACAAGAAATATAGTAACCTTCAGAATAGCCTAGATGCTTAATGCAAAAGATGGTACTATTTTTGTTGGTAATTTCTAGAGCCAACAATGGCGATTTTTGCACCGTTAAATTGGGTTATGGGGCCAAGAATGGCGAGTGTATCCAATGATTTCCTCCAAGTATGTAATTTCTATCTCCTCCTCTACCCTATCTTCCTCTGGCTTTGCAAGGGAATTCATAATGCTATCAAGCATTTTTCCCTACAGCGCAGCACTAGTGTCTTCCAATTAGAGTGATGGAGATTCACATAAAGTTATAGTATATGTAACTCAGCACAACTTTGTCTCAAGAACTCCTATAATTGATTTCAGTGTGGTTACCCAGAATGTCTCCAAAATGCAGGGAAAATATTTGTCTAAACTGAATTAAGGGTCAGTGCAAGAAGATGAGGGAGCTTTAAGATGCAATCCTAGTTTTCAAAAACAAGATCACGTTACCAAAAAACACATCAACCCGAGCCTGACATAGCACTTGGTATGGTTCAACCCAAGCCTGATATGTCATGGGACATGTAGGATAGGAAGCCATATCGCGTACGCATTATATAAATACAAAACGCACTCGCGATATGTAGTTATAAAATGCGTACGCGATTTGTAAATCATAAAAAAAAATTAAATACACAGGCCCGAAACCCACGGCCCATTTTAACAATCAAGAACGTGAAATTGAAGGGCCATTGGAGCATTTTGGAGCGATACCACTGCTTGGGATTGTTGCAGGAGCTGTTTCAGGTTGAGGGGAGGAGATTTCACTCGTGCATTGTCATCCAACAAGGTAATTCAATCACCCAAAGCATTGTTTTTGTCAATTTTTACCCTATAATTGTGTTTTTTAATAAAATAATCAATCCAATAACTCCCAAGCTAATGTTTGATGGGACAAAGAAAATTTGTTTGATTTTGAGCAGCAAAATTAAAAAACATAACTACAGAAACCATTTATATAATTTTAAAGGATTTGGAGCTC
>LPNX010617185.1:29478-168232 GCA_001517045.1 Pseudotsuga menziesii | reverse complement strand
TGTTACTCTCTAGGATGTGATAGACCTCCATTTTGACCATAACACCTAGTTGAAGGGTTTGGGTGAATGAAAGTTAATGATGGTCTCTCAAGACATGTCCATGGAAATACAAACATGGAAAACCAACAATCTATTGTCTTGGAGGGACGATTCAAGGTATTTACACAATAAATTTGAATATGTTGAAAGAAGATGAAATGTAGAAAATTGAATAAGCTTTCAAAATATATAATTCCTATCTATGGATATTTTGTATGACCACATGAAATTCAAGTTTTTTAAGCAATAGGTTGTTTTTTTGGGAAATTATATTGCATTGTTTTCTCATCGTTGCAAGTGACTTAAATGATGGGATTTCTTAACAAAATTTTGAACAATTACAAAGAAGGGCTTGTCTTTGTACACATCGATTGTTTCAAATTTTTTAATATATATTATATCCCTCAAAACATAAGGTCATGTATCAGTGTAGGTAGGGTTTGATGGTATTAACATAATTATTTCTTTTTTAAATAATATATTATAATAATACTAAAATGGGATTAAATAATCATGCATGGACTGTAACGCACCATATCTTTACTTAGGCATGTGAAACTTGGCATGTTCATTAACTTGACATACAAGAGAACTTTTGGCATATTTATAAACAACATTATGGAAAATTTTGCATATCAAGAACACAAAATTGACATATTCATAAGAAACATACATGGGGAAATTTAAATTATGATACATACCTCATCATGCCAGATCCCACCTATTATCATACAACCAAGCCCTCTAGATCATCTCTTATAACAATGGTCTCCATTAGTCTCTCGTTCTCTGTATCCGGTAAGAAGTAGCGTACCTTCGATGAATTTTGGCTAGGTATTGTTTGTACCTGGAGGTTTGTACCAATGATTAAGTTGGTAAAGTGATACACACTTGCACCTGGTTTGTAACCCTGTAAACATATCCACTCTTCTTTCTTGCATTGTTGTCATGTGTAAGGTATTCACCTTTAACAACCATAGAGCCAGTGGGGAAGTGGTTATTTTCATCATCAATCATGGACATAATGAGGGTTTGCTTTCCCTCTATATAGCGTGCCAACCAGTAATCACCACCCCATTCACTATCTTTTGAGGCAACCACTATGTATATGTGTCCTGCATAGTATGATTGTAGGTATATGATCAAATATTTTTCATGTGATACAAGGCCATTAATGTGAGTTTCAAGACTACGTAAATTTAACAAAAAAATGTTAAGGAAATGCATCATACCAGGTTGTACAAGGTCTGATACATGATCAAAATCTATAGAAATAGACGATTGGTCTTCTTCCAACAGAGTTAACTCAACAATTGCACGCTGATCAAGTGGAAGTGATATGCGATCCCATCCATCAACCCAATCCAATGATTCACACACATCCCAGTCACCATCAAAGCAAGGCGGGCAAAAACAAGCGGGTTTTCTGGTCCAAATTTCAAATACTGGGTTATCAAAACTTTGAACCGAATGAAAGCCACGAGTGCCAGGAATAGTCTTGCATTCCCATGCATGTGAATGATCTATGTCTGCCACCTCCCAAAAAAATCTCTCCACGTGTCTCTTTCTTGTGGATTCTGCACGCATAGCTGATTCCTCTCCCATTACTGACGTGCACCACCTGACTATAGATTGAGCATTTCGAATAGTAGATAATTTCAATTCCTCTCTTCGTAGGGCTGTTTTGACACATGCTCCGGCTCCATCATGCTCTCCTTTACCATGCCCAGTCTCAAAATAGTTCCACATATGTGGAACTTTGTAGTTTTTATGCAATGAACACAACCATTGAAATATGCGTGCATTTTTTAACTGACCAGCACATCCATCAGACCAAATCCAGTGTTGATCCATCTGTATGTTCCTACCCTTCAAATGATCATAGAACATGATGAAGAAATGACGTACATAGAGGAAGTCATGGCACCTATCATCACTTATGTAGAAGTGATATTCCTTTAGAATTTCTCTTTGCTCTTCACTACTATTTGGGCCATGCCTATATGTGATATGCACCATCAAGGAAACCTGCTCAGAGTGATAATACTGACTTTGGATCTCATTTTGAGGTTGCAGAGTGTATTTTTCAGCAAAATCAACAACTCAAAGTATAGTACCACGAGGAAATGTATCTCTACATATTCTAAACTTCTCATCCTGCCATCGTGGCAAGTGGACATGCTGAACATATTGACGTGTCCTTTCAATAAATTCCTTGACGAATACACTAACTTGTACCTGTTGACACAAAATGATCTCAATATTAGGTTTTTTTGTAAGTAAGGAATGAAATGCAACTGTTCTGAACATAATTTTATAGATAAATGCATGTACCTGAGATGTCACCAATTGTATTTTTTTGCTTTCTTTCCCTGGGACTATTTCATAGCTGATATATTTGAAACTTTTCATGTCTGTAACCATATTCCCAAATTCATTGTCTCCAGTCTCGTGCATACATTGGCTCAATAATGCCATTCCAGCACAGTTGGAGCAAGTTCCATCCAAACAAGATTTTGCATAGTAAGTTTGCCCCTCAGGCCTATTGCACATGATAATATGAATGAATTCTCTTGATGAGGTCGGTGGTATTGTCAAGGAGCAATCCTACACATGGTTAGTATGCAACACACGACGAATGTACAAAAATGTTTCATAGTAATATTCATATTCTACATGGTATCTACAACAACAAGTGTTACGAAGAGTATTTATTCTAATATACCAGGGCTTACATTTCTCAAAAGATCTTTGCCCCAAATTCAATTGTCTATGTTCATTCCTAAATTTCTCGTATAGTTTTGTCTGTGTTATATCAATAAGATGCTTAATATGTGGTTCACGGTCCTTTGAACCCCTTCTCAGTTTTAGTACATCCTTCCAGTTTGAAGAAGGCCTTGTGTGATCTTTCCAAAAACTCTGCACTAGTCCCTTTACTGCATCAACTAGCTTCATGTCACGACGTGGCAATCGACCAATAAAGGCCCAAAAATCTGTCTAAGCGGTTGTGTCGAGATGTTCTCTTCTAATAGAATACATACAAAGGGTTTTTACATTCAAATTAACTAGTTTAGATGTAGGCTTGAGAAAACCAAGGACCCTGGTGTTCTTATTTACAATTGCTTGTGACAACACACGACGAGCTGCATTGCGGTCCTTTGACCGTGTGTTCTTACCAATTTCACCAAAGGCATCTACTAAGCTTTTAACTATATGAGAACTTGGTCCAGAATCCTTTATCATCTTTATCCCTAACGATTTCCTAACAATATTCATGCCCCTAGATTTTAACAATGATAAAAATAATATACATTTATCTCCATCACATTTAGAATCAAAATATTTATTTAGTATCTATTGAGTTTCATAAGCAATACTACGTTTAGATAGCGTACCTTCAATGGAATTGAGGAGTCCTTCATCAACTTGTATACGCTTCGGAGTTCTTCGACATGTGCTTTCTAATGGAGGTAAGGGGGTTGGATTTCTATCATCTAGTGCATCAACAATACGCTCTGGCGTTTCAGTAGCAACTTGTTGTCCTTCACTCTCTTCCCGGTAGTTGGATGGTGGAAGTCCAACATCCTCATCGATGGTCCGATTAATATTTTCTTCTTCAAAAGTAGGCTCCATGTACACTGCCTCTTCATGAGCTTCGTCTTGAGATGGTCCCTCTAGTGAATGCAGAATTTCTTCTTGTGTTGGATTAATAGGATGAACCGATGTATCCTCTATAATTGGATTTGGATTAGTTTCCAAAGAAAGCCTCCGATTCATCATGTCTATTCTTTTCTTTTCTTTCTCTTCTTCGATGACTTCTTGAGGTCTCTTCTTCCTTGCTGATTTTATTTCTTGGTTACGTACATTCCCCATCACCACAATGATCAATGTCAATATAGTTTGTTTTTGTTGCTCCTCAATTACAAGCTTCCAAACCTTTAACTTGCTTTAATATAACTATTAATCCTTCAAGGTGCTTCAATCTTCCTTCTCAATTTTTCATATTTCCCATCAAAACAATAATGAATGGGAAAATTTACCTTTGGTTCTCTTGAATAATAAGAAAATGAAAGTTATATCCACCATCACCATGAAATGACATTAAAGCTTGATATCTTATCCTGTGTGCTCCTCAACCATGGAAGATGTCCTCAATGTTGCACCTGCATAACAAAAAGAATGATGGAGATGGTGTAGATTGTGAGTATTTTCAAAGAAAGGCTCGTGCTCTTGAAAAATATTGCGCGCTAATTGAAATTTACAGAAACACGCAGTGAAGTTGCTCTCGGACAATGACAATTCACTGTTTTAATAGTCAAAAAATGCGCATGCGATTTTACCAGTAAAAATGCGTACGTAATTTGTATAACCGAAACGCGCACGCGATATCGTCAATCACAATTAATGGGGTGGGTGCACGGCTAAACGTAATTACAATATCAACTAAATAGATTTGTGTTCCATGTTCCATGACTAGTTATTCATAAATAATTGAAAATAGATTATGAAGCAAAAAGATATACTAGTTCATCATTTTATATTAGTAATCCAAAAACCAATTTATAAGGAGAAAGTAAACTTAAATAAATTACACACAATGAGGATGAATGATGATGATGTTCATGATGTTGATGGTGATGATAATGATGATGTTCACGATGATGAAGGTGATGATGATGATGATGATGTTCATGAAATTGATGGTGCAGATGATGTTCATGATGTTGATGGTGATGATGATGAGGATGATGATGATGATGTTCATGATGTTGATGGTGATGACGACGAGGAGGATGATGATGATGATGTTCATGATGTTGATGATGATGAGGAGGAGGATGATGATGATGATGATGTTCATGATGTAGATGGTGATGATGATGATGTTCACGATGTTGATGGTGGTGATGATGATGATGATGATGATGATGAAGGTGATGATGATGATGAGGATGAGGATGACGATGAGGAAGGTGATGATGATGATGATGATGATGATGATGAATGATGATGATGTTGATGATGATGATGATGGTGATGATGAAGGTGATGATGAGGATGATGATGAGGATGATGATGATGATGTTCATGATGTTGATGGTGATGAAGGTGATGGGAAATATGAAGGTGATGATGATGTTGATGAGGAAGGTGATGATGATGATGATGATGACGATGGTGATGATGATGATGATGAAGGTGATGATGATGAGGATGATGATGATGATGTTCATTATGTTGATGGTGATGATGATTATGAGGATGATGATGATGAATGATGATGATGTTGATGATGTTGATGGTGATGATGATGATCATGATGATGATGTTCATGATGTTGATAGTGATGATGATGAGGATGATGATGAGGATGAGGATGATGATGTTCATGATGTTGATGGTGATGATGATGATGATGATGGAAATGATGGAAATGGTGATGATGATGATGATGACGATGGTGATGATGAAGGTGATGATGGTGATGATGATGAAGGTGATGATGATGATGAGGATGAGGATGAGGATGATGATTATGAGAATGATGATGTTCATGATGTTCATGGTGATGATGATGATGATGATGATGATGTTCATGATGTTGATGGTGATGATGATGAGGATGATGATGAGGATGATGTTCATGATGTTGATGGTGATGATGATGAGGATGATGATGAGGATGATGTTCATGATGTTGATGGTGATGATGATGATGATGATGATGATGATGATGATGGCAGTGATGGCAATGGTGATGATGATGATGATGATGATGAAGGTGATGATGATGATGATGATGATGATGATGATGATGAAGGTGATGAAGATGATGATGATGAAGATGATGAAGATGAGGTTGATGGTGATGGTGATGGTGATGATGAGGATGAGGATGAGGATGAGGATGTTCATGATGTTGTTTACCTTCTGTCATCACTCCTCAACTCAAAAAACACACTGGTAGTGTTTCATCCATATCTCTTTCGTTTCTCAACCATTTAAAAAAAAAATTGTACGGTACACTAAAGAACACCAATCTCTACATGTTATAAAAAACCCATTTCCAAATAATTGCATTAAGACATTCAAACGCTGCACCCACAAATGATGTACCATTTTGAGGTTTGATCTCTTAGATAATTAAAAATATTATTTTTATTATTGGAAAAATAGTCGTGCACTAGTCCTATATGTTCTCTATATGTATACCGGCTTTCTTAAGTTTATTCCATCATTTAGACACTCAAACACTGCACCCACAAAAACATATACCTTATAATTTGTCACAAAAATAAAAAGTGCCCGTTAAAATTTATCTAACTTTAGATAGTTAACAACATTTTCAATAGAAAAAAATAGATATATTTGGAAAGGTCATTCAATTTCCTACATTTCTTGTTTTTGACTGATCACAAGATTCATTGTGTAAGTGTCTCAAAATATCCATGCAAGTTGATGGATGTCTGTTTTTTCAGTTTTGTATTGCATCTAACACGCCAAAAGAGACCCTCAACTACTTGCACACACCCTTAATAGAGTCAGGAAGAGCTCCAGGTCCATGCTTCAACAAAAAAAAAAGAGACATGAAAATTATAACTCACTCGACAAATTTGACAATCCGCTGATTTTAGCATCGAACGAAAAGGGCACTCCATATGTGACATAAATAATGAGATATGACTTCATAACTAAAATTTTATACAATTGTGTTCAAAATGAAAAAACCTAAATGATTTGTGCTCTTTGATGAAACATGCTTGTTGAATATTCCTAGCACTTGGCTCAGCGGCCCCTCTTGAGTCAGTTTCTGAGGGTTCTTTTGTAAATAGGCCTGCAAAAACCGTACAAGGGATGGGAGATTGACTTTATTTTGCAAGGAATCGGGGGAGAGTAAAAGCTGAAAAATATGCATGTAGATTGTGGGAAGAGGACAATTTATCTCAATAAACTGAGCCAACAACTGAAGAGAATATGGTACAAATTCCATGACATCAAGAACCAAAATGGTTTGTAAGACAAGAAACAGATGGTCTCCTCTTGAGGGTGACCTGTTCAAGAAAGGAATGCTTAATTGTGTCTATGGTTGGGAGAAAAGTTGTCTTAATGTAGCCAGTTGCTCATATTGAAGACAAGTATTTATCTCATGTTTCCATCGTTATTATAACATTTTATTTTGTATAAGAAATGGTGGCCGATTTGTTTATCCGACTTTGCATGCTTGTATGTCAGAATATTTATGCAGGATGGATGAGTGTTATAGATTATTCATCATATTTGTTGTGCTTTTTCCTTCTATTTTTATTCATTTTCACATCTTCAAAAACTATGAATGTGGCTCCACGATATTGAGATGGGAGAAACCATATGCTATTTTTCACCAAAATATGTTCACTTATTAGTGTCGATACATATTCCATTGTGTCTGGAACAATGTTTCCCTAACAAATCTGCTTTTGATTCAACAAAAAATGTTTTTGGATGATCAAGATATGATTGTTTTGTTCCAGGAATTTCGGGTTCCAAGGTGAGTGCACCTGTTATTTGAATGTATATGTTTTTAATGTACATATATGATCTTAGTTGTATATCCGATTTTGGAATAATGTATAAATATTGTAAATGTGATCAATGGTTGGAGGGTGGAGTCCACCCAATTGTTTTTTCTTAGTAAGACATGGTTGTAAAGGATAGCCATCATGAGCTTATTTTGAAGGCTGTAATTGCAGCCAGTGGCTTATGTTGTTATGAATTGGTGTGGTTGTAGGATGCATCCCATGGATGTCACTTGATGTGTTTTTTACTTAATGTTTGTTCTCAATAACAACACACATTGAACAATACCAAAAGCTAATTAAATCTACAACAATTAATGACATAATACTTGACAATTATAAACTATGTTTTCAATAATGTTTACGAAGTATAATAAATTAATGTAGGACCTTAATCACAGTAAGTATGATGATTATAGGTGCATTATTCTGGCACTCCATACGATTCTAGCCTCAAAGTTCTTTTTTATAGAGTTTATTAAGTGTTGATATTATTTAACTAAGGGCAACGAATCATTTAATTATGTAATTTAATTAAGTGTCACAACCTTAGTAATGTTTCTTAAATTAAAACTTTAATTAATCCTTGAATGGTTAGTTGGAATAACCTTTCTTTCATCTAATTCCATTGTGCTTAAAAAAAATTAGGGCCTTTATCCTTGTCATAAGGGTCAAAAACACTACATTGACCATGCATATTTCATCACCTTGTCATTACTTTACTTACACAAATAAAGGGTCTAGCAACATTTTCATATCACCCAAATTTGTTATAGAGATTTTGGAAGCATTTTTTTTGTTACATTTGGATTTTGGAGTCTCTTCTATCCACAAATGTGGGTATTGTATTATTACTTTTTCTCCATATCCACATTGCTAGTTTCACTTGCATTAAATACATTACATAAACAAATCCATATATTCAATTTCATTAAACTCCTAGAGGATATTACACTCTTCTACTCAAGAGAATATATTTACCAATATAATATTTGAAAGCATTTTATTATCTCTCTGAGATTTTTTTAACAACCATGGATTGTAGGACTTCAAGTAGAACTAGCACTAGCAATCCACATCCAAACAATCCTTCTCTCAACCTTCCACCATGTCCCCCACATCATGGTAATGTATCTTATTTAGCTAATGATCATTCCCCTCATTCTTAAGCAATAAAGAAGATCTCTCTAACCCTTACAAATTTAATTCACAAACAAATTTGTGCTCCCACAACTTTTCAAGTAGACACATATTTCTCTTCTGAATAATGGAGACCAAATGCAAGAAGAACTTCTTGAATCATTGATATAGAAACTCATTCCCTACTTTAAATTGTTCCTAGAGATCACTAAATATCAACACCTAAAATTTGCAGAATGCCATCTAGAAGATGTGTACTTCAAATGGTGACATTTTCACTCCAAAGATTATCTCGCCACTATTTTGGATGCTTTCATCCATTTTTTTCGTAGTCATTTCTATCCTTCTAAGTACCTATAATATTTGATGTTCCATCGGTTCAAACTTCACTATTATATATGCCAAAGTGTACATAATTATATTGACATATTCACCAAACTCACGATTCAACTCCATTGGAGACTTCTAAGAGGTACTTATTCTGAATTTAATTCTAATTTATTGAGTGGTTTTTGCAATGAAGTGGCCTTGTTTAAGAGTAGCACCCTCGGTTAGGCATTTATTTGAGCCATTCTTGTGGAAATTCAAATGGAACACTATCAAGGTCTCCCTTCCTTTCTAGCCCCAATCCCACCCCACCTTAACAATAATCCATCCCTTCTGATCGTACAACAATCCTATCCCTCCCCATAGTGTTGTAGTCCTACATTGCAACATGGCCATCTTCTTCCACTTCCAGATCCTGCTATAATCCACCACATAAAAGTACATTGTGTTGATATTGTCACTACTAGTCATCCCACTACAACATTGTTGATCTACCCTCTTGAATACATGCATGCATATTTCACCCAACCCCATGAAAATTAAATCCCATTCCTTCACGTCTCATGTAGTCCCTACCACAACACTCTATGTTCCCCATCATAGATGTACACAACATTCCTCTATTGGTTTTAGACTCTCTAAAGTTAAATCAAACAATCTTCCTCAACCTCCTCCTCCTTGTTTCATATGCACACCCTCTCCACCTTATTTCCCCTTGGTTGTGACAACACAATGATTTCACAACCCATCTCCTTGCTCTCAATATAAAGTTACCAATGTATCTCTACCTCTACTATTGTTAAAAACCATGGACCACCGACATAGTACAATACTAATTCCAACACTCGAATCAATACAATGGGATACCACACTGTTAGGCTGCTACTATGGTAAATAGGGAAATTGGCAAACACACAACGAGATTGACAATGAAACACATAAATACAAATGGA
The DNA here is from genome assembly GCA_001517045.1 of Pseudotsuga menziesii. Classification (NCBI taxonomy): domain Eukaryota; kingdom Viridiplantae; phylum Streptophyta; class Pinopsida; order Pinales; family Pinaceae; genus Pseudotsuga; species Pseudotsuga menziesii. The sequence continues at coordinate 158,217 of LPNX010617185.1, read as the reverse complement.
ATAGCATGAAATCACACTTTATTCTCATTAATTAATGTGGATATATGGAATGACAAGTGACCCTTGGTGTTCTGATTCCAAGTGGTCTCTTGGAGTCCCAAATGAATCTTCACATCCACTCATGACTCTTAGTATTCTTCTCACGTGAATAGGGAGGAGATCATACAATAATGTGATAATGTGCCAAAACCTAAAGTTCCCAAGTGTTTCCCCCTTAATCCAAAGGGGTTATATGAGTCCAAGAATAAGAGTTGAATAAAAGGCTTGGCAATCTGACTATGCCATGCATGTTGGTTGAATATGAATTCTCCTCGTAAGTACAAGCACTCTCTAAGGTAGTGTTTTTGGCTTACCACCAACTTAATGGGGAATAGTAGAAGATGAAGTCTTCTACCATGTGAGTGGTTTAAATCTAACCACAAACTCTTGATATCAGCAACTGGAAATCATTAACCATGAAGGTGATTTAAGGTTGACCACAAACTCTAAAACTTCGTTTTAAAGCTCATAGGTTCTTGGAATATTCCAAAAGATTAGCATAAAATGTATGCCTTCTACTAAATGAGTGGTTTTAAGTTGACCAGAAACTCTGAAATTTTGATCAAAGGCTAAGAGGCTCTTGGTGGAACATTCTCAAAGGTTAGTATAATATGATGCAATATTCTACTAACGATGATAGTCATGGTTCTAGCTCTAAATACGGTGGAAGCTCTGTGTGTGGTAGGATAAAGGCTCTATATATTATGTAGGCTCACTTGTTTCTGATTGTTCATTATTCCGCTTTCATGACCAATGTGAGGAGAAAAGGATATATCGAATTCAATATGTGTCAATACTCATGAGTGAATGAACTCTCTCATATGACTTGTAGCTTTCTGGTTGTTGAAAGCCATTGCCAAGAAGCAATCCACCTGTAATGAATCTTCTCCCTTGCGAGTTTCTTCAAAATGAAGCGTGTCTCATTAGTTCGTAAGTTTTCCACAATGCTTCCAAGGGTGAAGATAAAAACAATGATCTTTCATGTGGTCAACTCGATTGCAATGTTGTCATGTCAAACTCTAAACTAGAATGGATGAAGTTGAACTCTTGTTAAGGAATCTAATGCTTTAAAACTCAATGGGTTTGGAGAAATCAGGGATGTCAAATGGCACATCCTTGTCCTATCCACAGCCGGTTATGTGCTTGTTATACTTGATCTATTCCCAAGGTATGATGATGGGATTGCGAAGAACAAGGAGAACCTATATATGCATGTCTTCATATTCATTTTATTTCTCTTCCGATAGGGTGCCACTGATTTTCTTATTTGATTCTGAACTGGCATCATTCAGTAAAGGTTGCTAAATGAAATCATGAAGATGATTCTTGTGAACATGAATAAGTTCAAAATGTGTTTCTTCTCGTATGAGTTGTGACTCAAGTTGTAGAAACCCAAAAGTGTCTTTAGAATCTTGCACACAATATGGGATATGAGTGGGTGGATTTTTCCACCAAGATATATTTGTTGAAAGATAAAAGCAATAGAGTATTTAATAACTCTACCAAACTATTCATTTCTGAAATTGATAACTTTAGAAAACTCACTCAAATACAAATACAAAAGGGAGTCTTTCAAATTTTCCCTTTTACAAAAAGACTCAACAACTAAACTCCAATTTGGAAAATGGAGAGATGTCCAGGTGAGCCTAGAATGCACCCAATAAAATGCAGCTCAATTCAGTTGAAATGACAACTGAACTTAAAAAAAAACACAGTTTGCTAGTTATAAATGTGAATGTGAATGTTCTCTAAAAATAAATGGTTTCCCTCAGAGTTCACCAGTGATGATGATCGACAGTCCAATCAAATAAAAATATCTACTATGGTGATATATAGTAAACACAATTAATCAATATACAACAACTCCAATTTGGAATGATGATCTGCAATCACTATCGTGGCTATGTAATAATTTGAGTCTCCTTAATATATGAGCTCCTATCATATGCTCAACTGCTTGGTATTTTTTCCAAGAGTCTCCTTAAAATTCCTGAAGCTGGTTATGTATTATGCAAATGAGAATAGAATGTAAGTAGGCCATATTTTAACAAAAACCATTATTTCCATATTCTTCCAACATTACCTTCAGCTTCAACTTTGATTATTATCTCCACAAAGTTACTCACCAACATCGACAGATATTTTGATTATTAAAAAATGTGAATGATGAGATGTCAAACCAAATACAAATTGTGTGTGCTTGGAGTAATTAGCGAGCTACTATTGTTGATTTCTCAATGTGTTGATAAGGAGCCATATTCCATGTAGCGAATGAATGAATAAGAGCTTGGATGAATGAATATGGACACTTGATGATTTGTTGATCAGTGGTAGTTTGGAAGGATCAACCCAGCGGTTCCAAAATTGCTCTCACATATGTTAGGGTGTAGACGTAGCGTGCTTCAACAATTATTTCACTAGTAGGTAAAGTCTTAAATGCATTCAATGATAAAGATAGGTATCTCTACAATGCCTTGAGGCTGCAACAATTATCAATCGCAGCAATGATCTGAAGAAGAGGTCGCACTTCAACCAATGTGCTTTTCTACTCAAAACTCTAGAGTTGGCGCACATTTCCTTTTAACTATCTTTCTTTGATATGAGAACACTCTAAAAACTAATGGAATCAGCCTGAAGTGTCATTTGTCTAAAATAAATCCTAAATAGATCCCTTTCTCTGTTATCCTTCCTTTCTCTGTCATCCTTCATTAATGATTTGAAATAAATTAAAATAATTGAACAATGTTATTCAGCTTGAAGTGTTATTTGTCTAGAATAAATCCTAAACAGATCCCCTTCTCTAGTATCCTTCCTTTCTCTGTCATACTGGATTAATGATTTGCAATAAATTAAAATAATTGAACAAGGTTCTTGTTAGAGTTATACCAATGCTCACCGTTTTAAATAAATTCCTTAAGCACATATGAGTAATTTCTCAAGTAAACATGTGTGTAGTTGTCTTTATACATTTTAAAATCTTCATAGCCATTCATATCCATTAGTATATATTAGTGTATAAAATAATTTAATCAAACTTAGTAAAAGTCATTATATTCACCATGAACAATGTAACATTCCTGATATATAACATTAAATCCACATCATGAATGTAAAAAATGATAAATACACTCATATACACATGATGAAAGTCATGTATTTGTATTTTAAATAGGTCCAACTATACATTTTTATACAAAATGGAACATAGTTTGTGATACATATAATGGATGCTTATGCCCAAAAATGGAATAAGGGTACTAGATCTAGCATCCTAGACACAACTAAAATTATCGTGCCCAAAATAGATAATGTACATATTGGGTTTCTCAATCACTTTGGTCACCCTCAACGCCCTCAAGATCATCTCTAAAATCAATATTCCTCCTCTACGATCTATAGGAAGTTTGAGCCTTCTTGCATCTAGGTGTAGACTATTTCTCTAGGCTATGAAAAAGAAACAATAGCATATCAATTTTTCCCACAATTCTACCAATTAGAACATTAAAAAATACAATTAGAATTCAAATCTTAAATACTCACATAAGACATATATTATATCATAAGGGGTTCTGTGACTCCTTGATCCATGCCTCTCAACAATGCCCCCCTGCGACAATTTAAAAAAAAATATATCAAAAACAAAATGTGTTATTTTATGAATTTTAATCATGCAAGTTATAAGATTTTAATGAACTTATAAATCCAACCATGAAGATTAACTTAAATATTTTTCCAAAAACATCACTTAAATAAAAATACTTTGAAAGCAATGTTTATTTAAAATTTTACATTTGAAATAAGTTAAATATATACTCAATGATTTACCGTCATTTACTAAAAATACTATCCCCAATTTTTTTTTTTATCTCATACAGGATCCTCCATCGAGCCATAGAAAGTGTGCTTGTAGTGAGAGCATCGATGGGGTAATACTCAACTATTAGAAGAATCCTTTGTGTGACTGGTTGTCATGGAAGGTCCATGATCACTAGGGCCCAAAGGACCTACACATGAGGGTTTTCTCACAGGCTTACCGTGGCCACAAATGCAATGCTTGGAGCCCATAGAGTTGAGCCACGCTACTCCTCATTACCCGACGGCACCTGCAAAACACAAGCAAAAGGAGAGATGAGGAGTATGGCCACATTATCAAACCTTAAACCAAACCATTGTGCAGGTGTATAAACTCAATGCAGGCATACCTCACAATTGGAAGATCGCCTTCATGGATTTTCTCCTTCGCAGAGCCAAAACGCAGAAACCCCAAATGACAATACATTGCACAACCCTAGTGAGCCAATCCTAAGGGAAGGCTGTCACAATTCTCCAAGCGCATTGAATGCACTAGATGGAAGCCATTAAACCCACATAAAAACCCACTCTCCATAATATTGTTTCGTTGCATTACAATGTATGACCACCTCCCACATTAAAGCTTAAACCCTACTATTGTATGGTTTGTACCATATGCTATGTCGCCACCCCAAATCCCATCACAATGTTAAAGTTTTACAAGGTTTGCATTGGTAAGGTCATGATAATACATAGTCCATAGGTGGTGTTAGTCCAAGGTATAATGCCATAAGGCATACACCTTAGAAGTTAAAACAAAATACACTTTAGGCTCATAACCTTGTATTAAAATCCAATACGAAAAGTGTTAAGCATAAATGCTTAGCAAACATGGCATATGCAATATGCCATGTTAACTTTTAACATCTTTAACTATAATAACCTGTCAAACAAAAGAATGTAAGAGATGTTAATAAATATAGTAAAAGCATACATAGAACATAAAATGTATTAATGTCACATAGAATAACGAATTTAAAACATAACGAAGAACAATTAGTGTACAGGAAATTTAGTCGTACTACTTAAATCAATGTTAATGACACTTACCAAGTTATAAAAACCAAGTCGTTAAGTAGCATAACAACTAATAACAGGTCCTCTAGGATCAAGACGGTCAACACACTTTGCACCAAATCCCGTCGCAAAGTAATGAACTGCGTAAGTAAATAAAAGAGGTGCCTTAGTTCGATTCAACCAAGTAAGCCTGTGTAACCAAGTAATACCTTACCTCTCAGATCGTCATGGGAGAACAAGTCCCGCCACTCCACCACTTTGTTCCCATCAGCAAAGTTAAGTTAGTTTTTATTAAATAAACAAAGTACACTTGTGCAAGAGTAAAAAAATGATCTATACAATTCATGAATTCACCGACAGTAACAACTCAGATGTATCAATAGTTTAAATAATAGAATTAAGACATAAGAGTAAACGAACTAATAACCACTGAATGGATAAGAGATTAACAAGACAGTATGGGAAGTTTCTGAAGAGATCAAAAGTATAAGTGGCGCATATAATTCCGCAAGAGTATTAATGATCCCCTTTGGGTAGTTTTCACTAGCCTACAATTTTTATTTTTTTTTCAATTTTCAGGGACATTACACAAAGATTGCTCACAAAATCAATAGATAATAAAAGGAGGAAAAACTTTTACAAATGGGCGCACGCTTAAGTGCAAAGCCATCAAACCCTTGTGGATACCTTTTTTGCAAAGGGAAGCCACAAGTAATAAATTTTTGTTGAGGTTCAATAATTCAAATGATGAGATATAACTTTTGCATTCTCTCCACCCAGGTTCAAATCCCCAATGAAACATTGGTCATGGTCATTTTCATAAGGTTAGAAGGATAAGATATAATAATAATAGAAGCGGGGGGGATATGTCAAAATGAGAGAAGCATCATTAGAGGAAATTTCAACTCAAAATGGACCTTTTCACTTTGATTCAAATTCCATGTCATCATGTGTTAGCCAATGAAATTGCTTTAAATTTGAAATACCGTATGGGTTTTAAACACTTTTTTAATATAAATTTGGGGATAGGTATCATAAAAAAACTACTTTTTTGTTTGTATTTTTGACATATCTACCCGTGTTTTTACTCAAATTTCGATCAGGAGAGCTCGTTGGATGCGGAATTAAATTCCGCATCTAATGAGTACCCACTCGACATAATTTTGATGGACCCTGCTACCCCAAAAACAAGAAATACCTGAAAAACATGATGATGACATTATCATCACATTTTTTTAGGTATTTCTTGGTTTTGGGGTAGTGGGGTTAGTCAAAAGTATGCGGAGTGGGTACTCGTTGGATGCGTAATTTAATTCCACATCCAACGAGCTCTCTTCATTGAAATTTGAGTAAAACCACAGGGATATATGTTAAAAATACAAACAAAAAGTAGTTTTTTTCTTTTCTTCCTCCAAAATTAATAAATATTATTTTATTATTTTAACTATTATTTTATTAATTCTTTTTAGGAGGCCAATTTTGAGTTGAAATTTCCTCTAATGAGAGCAGTTGGAATGATAATAAAATAAATGCGAGTAAATAGGAAGAAAAAACCAAGTGATAGTAGGAAGAGCAAGAAAAAAGATAAAATTACTAAAAAGAAAGAAGATTATGAAACAAGAAAAGGGCAAACATTATTAAAGCCAAGGGGGTGATATTAGGAACTGAGTGGGAAAGAGGATGAAGGCATAAGGCCATGGTATAGGATAAGGAGAGGAAAACAAAATTATTGATATAATACATGGGAGATTGGTAAAGGTAGATGGAGAGATTATGAAATAAGTAGTGAAGGTCGAGAGGATTGATGACAACAAAATTAATGGATGGCAACTTTCCATGCCTCGCTCAGCTTGTATACATAATCTCAATTATAATTGGTGAGACATTTTTCAATTTCAAACTATTCTCTAATAAGAAGAGATGAATAATGCATGGTTGATGCCAAGATTTTGTTTAGATAAAAATAGATAAGATGTTTGGTGTTTTGAGAATACTTGACAATGGAAGATTTGCATAGATGATTGTGAAATTCATCATCTATGTGTTCTCTTAAATGCATGTGAATAAAATTCTATTTAAACAATATAGAATTTTCCATGGGAGGAAGAAATTTGGTAAACACTTGGAAATAAGAGGGTCATATTTATTCTTAACACTTTTGAATAATTGTTTGAGACTTTTGTGAGGCTTAATGGAGTTTTAATATTTTTTTGGCCAAGAATTTAGAAATTTCGTTAGTGACCCCATGGTTATAAGGGAGGGAGATAAGAGCTAGGGGAGGGTTACAGAAGGGGGCTTTCTTGGGTCTGGCATAAAGGCTTGAATAAAAAACTTTGTTGAACTGGGTTAGGGAGAAATCAATAGCTAGAAAGGATTTAGTGAGGTGGGTTTTTTCAATATTCACATGTTGGGAATAAAAAATTAAAATAGTTTGAGAGATGATTGTTTTGGGAACAACATATTTTTTAGTAGGATGATGATGGGATTGGGAATGATTGTAGCTATCAATATTAGTTTTCCTTTGATACACTTGGTGTGATAGGGAGCCATCAAGTTGGCGGGTAATGAGAATGTCTAATAAGGGGAGATGTCTCATTAGTTTTCATAGTGAATTGAATGTGAGGAGAAATGTTATTTAGATGGTTCGAGAAAGAGTCAATGGAAGACCAACTATGAGGTTAAATGACAAAGGTATTGTTGATGAAGCAAAACCAACATATGGGTTTAATATGGAAATTATTTAGAGATGATGCCTCAAAGTATTCCATGAATATATTATCCAGTACAATTTTCACGTTTGAATCTAAAGGTGGAGGAAAGGAAAATATAGGTAAGACATCATGTTTCAAAATCAAGTAATTTGGCGATGATATTAGGAGCTTCACATATAGTAATTTTGGTGTATAAGGATACCATGTCAATGATAACCATGAGTTCTTATTCCTATAGATGAAAATTATGATTTTTTTTATAAAATTAGTAGAGTCATATATGAAAGAGGAAATTTGGGTAGTGAAAGGAAGAAGTTTGTTAGATAACTATCTAGATAACGCATGGGTGGGGGCTCTAATGATATTGATGATGGGTCTAAGGGTTTTATATTTCTTATGGAATTTAGGTTGACCAAAAAAATTTGAGGGTTGAGGATTGTGTGGAAGAAGCCACTTTTTTAAGGTTATATCTCGGGAGAAGGATTTCATAGCATTGGATACAAGCTTCAAGATTTTGTTGAGTGGGTTTATGAAAAGAGGTTTATAAGATGATGAAGATAGAAGATCAAGAAATTTTTCTTTGTAATCAAATGTGTTCATGATTGTCGAAGTGTTACCTTTATTAGCTTTCAAAAATATAGTGTCGGGGTTGTCATTAAGTGAACGAAGGGTTGAGACTTCGTCTTTGGAGAGATTGGATTTAAATAGTTTCCCATAGTAGAGAATGCAAGATAAATATTTAATAATATATTGTTATTTGTGAGGGGGAAAGCCACTAGTGGGCTCAATAGAGCATAGTATATATTTGAAAAATTCTAAATTTTCAAAATTCAAAATTTATCTTTTCCCACTAGACATGGAGCTTGATATGACCAAATGCCCTTGGTTGGACATGGAATTTGTTTTGAAATATATATTTTTTGACCAAAATAGATTTTAATATGACACACAATCTCTATAATATTTATTTGCATTGAAATTGATATTGAGGTGTGTTACAAAGAGGGATACGATCTCCAAATATGACACAAAGGATTTCCCTATGTACAAAACAAATGACAAAGACACGTGATCTCTATAGTAATTATTTGCATTAAAATTGACATGTGTTTTAGAGGGGGGTACAATCTCAAGATATGACCCAATATTGAAAGTATATCCCTTTGGACAAAGCAAGGGATCTAGGGTATGTACAAAAAAATGAAAACTAACTGAATGCAAATTATCTACAAATTTCATCCATTAAGAATATACTAGATAAAGACTCTCAAAATGTATAGAACTAGTCTACAATAGGACATTAGAAATGATGGCCTCAACAACATCTATCACTATATTTTCTTCAAAAACCACATTCAGTGTAAAGTCCCACCTTACCAGCTACCAAAACATCTAGAAGTTAAACTCAAAATATGATTTTTTTTATTACTATAATTATCATGACTAGCTCATGTATCATATGAAAGTCGTATTCATATAGGATTTAATAGTTATCATAATACCATAAACCTATATTATGACTTTATCCTTTCATTAATTTCATAACACAAAATTAGTATAATAAATAAGGAGTACAATTTTTATAAGTCCTAGCCTAAGCATATATTTTCTGAAAATTTGAGAGTAAGATATCATTGATTGAATTATTCCATTTATTGAAGGAATTAGTCAAAAAATTTAGTAAATAGGCCTAATATATATATCGGAAGACTCAACCACTTCAACACACCATCTACTTAATTCAAGTATGTATGGATATCACTTCACTTCTCCACCACCATTATTTGTTTATTTTTTTCTCAAATGCTTGACACTTATGATTTTCACACTCCAACATAAAACTTGTTTGAAATAACACTAATAACAATTCCAAATGAAAATTAATTTCAATTTACTAAGAACAATCTTCTACTTTTGAATATACTACATGCTCAAAAACAATAAGATCATAATAATTGGTGTACTGTGAACTACCCCCAGGATACGTCTCGAAATAGGGTATCAGAAATGGTTACAAAAAATTGGATTAACCCAAGCCATCATGTTGAATCCTAACAAACTCTAACAACGAATATTAGCCATGATTTACATATAAAACAGGAAACAAGGAATCACACGAATGCTGGATCAAAGCCAAAATGTGGCATCTGGTTGAAAGTGATGTCTCAGGGCACCTCCAAGGGTCTAGTGCTGACTCATATTGGGATTCTTCTTCAATATTGGAGATGAAAGAGTCTTCCTTCAATGCTAACCCTTGTTATTATACAGTTTCCCCCAAATCTTCATCATTTCACCTCTTTCAATAGACAAATCGTACAAAAATAGGCTTCAGAGCCCCACCTTCATAACTAAAATGGTGATAGATGTGTGAAATTTGGGCGAGGTTTTTTAACTGACCATGTTCCCGACAAAAACCATGTGCTCCTTTGGCCAGATTCCCCTCCATATCCTCAGAAACGTCTTTTGAAGTTGATGACTAAGGCATCATTTCGAAATTATGGAAAAATACCTTATGAACATGGCTACGATTATCCCAAACCATGGAACCTATGTAAAGTATGAGAGAGGATATTTAATATAAGAATGTTATGAAGAAAAATCTCTCTCAGTTTCTCAAAATTATACTTAGATTGAAGAAAACAGGTCTTTGGAGGAACTGACGAGAACAATATTTTTAGAGAATAAGGCTAGAACTTCCACTCTCTATGAAATTTCGCACAATTCTCACAAATTAAACCATGGGTAATTTCCACCAGTGAAATATTTTTTGACTGTTGATCTCCTTGAAAATTCATATCAGGCAGACACGTGCTCTTTCGCTGATCCCAAACCTTTGTTTTCACATGCAAGTTCTTTACTACAAAATGAACATGAGCCATTTGATGCATTTTACTTACCGATCGGACCATCCAACTTATATACTATTTAATTCCATTTCTCTAATCTGGAAATTAAATTACCTCATGCATTTTTACCTCGCAGACTCCCAACTCTTCACCATCTCACCCCTTTCTAGGAGACGAATTGTTGAAAATAGGCTTCAAATCCCTACCTGCGTATCTCAACTGGTGACAGTTGTGAAAAAACTGAGAGATTATTTTGTAATTGACCATTTTACTCACAAAACCCATGTTCCCATTTTTCCATATTCCTCTCGAGTTCTTTAAGAACGTCTTTTTAATTGGATGATTCAGACGGATTTGAAATTTTTTTGAAAATGCCCTCTGAAGACGGATTTGATTATACCAAACCATAGAACCTGTGCAAAAACTAAGATATTTTATTGTATATGATCATGTTATGAAGAAACACCTTTCTCAATTTCTCAAAACTCCTCTTGGTTTAGCAGAAACAGGTCACAGAAGTCAAGGACTAAACTGTCATTTCACAAAAAAATGTGTTTTGATGTGCAACATACAAAATTTAGCTGACACTTTAAAACTTAAACTTCATGCACTTTCCCACTATGAGATTCATGTGGACCATTGATTAGGATTAACAAGATATGAGACATTGGTTTCGTGAGCAGTCTTAACATCATTTCGCAATGGTTTCAAAATGCTAACTTGCTTGCTCTTTGATTGGGCGAAACAGGTTCTGGAGTGTTGGATGGAAAGTGGTAGGATCTACATTATTAATCCTTTATTCAGTTTGCAAGGCTCTTGAGTAATATCCCACATGAATAAGGTGAAATGTTTTTTCATTATTTACATACCACGCTAATCTGCATATGTATTAAGGAACAAAGAAAGGATAATACTCCTTGTGAATCGGGTGCTTAGTCTTTGATGGATTGCTAACTCATGTTGTTGTTGATGTGGTAGGTGCGTTGATGTGGTGGGTGCATGGATCTATGCAACCATATTTTTATACATATCTCATGGGTTTAACAAAAATAAAAAAAAGTTGGCTAAAAAACATGAAAATTCGACTATAAAGCCGAATTTAGATATAAAACCAATGCTCATACTTTATTTTAAAATGAGTAAACTACTCTTAAGCCTCTAGGATGCATTTCTTTTTTCCCAAATGACCAAATGAGATCATTTTCTCTTGTAAACCTGTCAAATCGAGAAAACAAACTTATGCAAGAATAAAATTTAGCACAAGTTCTAACAACATCTCAATCAGGAAATTAAAATGATGATCATGACCAATGTAGTGGTCATCCAGGTAAGCGATCACAACCACTTTCGGAATGATGTTAGTAAGCCTAAAGCCAAAAATCTAGCACAAGGAATCCAACGGTAACCTAAATTGGAGGCATAAAGGTTCTAGTCCATGGGTAGCAGACTCAAGTATAGTATATCGAAGGAGACACTTCAGATGACTTAATTAAAGGAAGATACGCTTTTCATTCAAACTCATTATTTTTTATGTTAGTGCAACACCAGAAACATAGATAGATTTCACATGACAAGAAATACAGCAACCTTCAAAATAGCCTGGATGCTTAATGCAAAAGATGGTACTATTTTTGTTGGTAATTTCTTGAGCTAACAATGGCCATTTTCACACTGTTAAATTTGGTTCTGGGACCTTCCTACAAAATTAAAAGAACATGATATATTCTGCTGTAAAGTTTTAGCAGTATAAATTGTTCTATTATTTACTAAAAAAATCCACTTTGCATTTTACTAAAGCTAACTAGTCATTATATGTGAAAACAAAAAAAATATGTATTGTTAACTTGTACTCTCTAAAGGCAGAAGAATTGCTCAATAGATAGACAAAAAAATAGAAAACAGAAAAAACGGCATATTACCTATATAATAGTACATCCATAATGGCTGAAGAATCGAGTGAGTGCAACTTGATTGGCTCGTTCCAGTGATTGTTGAATGATGGAAGGATACCTCCCTATGGCCTATGCTGATATTATTGCTAATGAAATTACTAAAAATTACTTAGGATCTTTAAATTCTTTAACTGGATCCTGCTCTTTCTTTTCAGCATTGTAAATTTGGGAAAATACTGGAGTGTGTCCAATGGTTTCCTCCAAGTCGAATATTTCTATCTCCTCCTCTACCCTATCTTCCTATGTCCTTGCAAGGAAATTCATAATGCTATCAAGCATTTTTCTCTAGAGTGCAGCACTAGTGTCTTCCAAGAGTGTTGGAGATTCACAAAAAAGACTATTAGATGCAACTGAGGACAACTTTGTCTCGAGAACTCCTATAATTGATTTCAGTGTGGTTACCCAGAATTGCTCCAAAATGCAAGGAAAATATTTTTCTGAACTAAATTGATAGAGTCAGCAAGAGCTCGAGGTCCATGCTTCACCAGAAAAAGGGACATGAAAATTATAACTAACTCGAAAAATTTCACAGTCTGCTGATTTTAGCGTAGAACGAAAAGGGCGCTCCATATGTGACATAAATAAGGAGATATGACTTCATAACTTAAATTTTATATAATTGTGTTCAAAATGAAAAAACCTAAATGATCTATGCTCTTCGATGAAACATGCTTGTTGAATATTCCGAGCACTTGGCTCAGCAGCCCCTCTCGAGTCAGTTCCCGAGGTCCCTTTTGTAAATAGGCCTGCAACAACTGTACAAGGGCTAGGACATTAGCTTTCTTTTGTCGTAACTCGGGGGAGAGTAAAAGCTGAAAAATATGCATGTAGATGTTGGGCTATAGGGCAGACCCGGGTTTTATACCTTTAACTTCGCACCAACAAAAGACCCACAGAGTTGGCCCTTTCGACAACAACCTGCGAACAGGTTGCAGTTTCACCCGAAACAGCTATGGTGTGCCGCAGAACTAGATTTCTGCAAGCAAAAGAGGGATATTACTGTACCTTTAACTTTTAACAAATTATAATTATAAATCACAGAGCTTAGCATTCACTTATTTAGCTTCACAGTTAGATAAACAAACAGTACCTTGCGTAACCCTTTACTGGGAATTCACAGCGAAGTTATTGTCTAGCAGTAATCTCTACTTATCAGATATATAGATATAAATGCATGAAACAACACAACATAAACAACACATAGAACCACGACACAATATATAACGTGGTTCACCCCCAGTGTAGGGGTTACGTCCACAGAACTATGTTTTATTCAACTTTCTACAAAAACCACAGTTCTGATCTGCACACTCAGCTGCAGATCCCTTCAGTCCTCAAAGCTACGCACATAGCTGCAGGCCTCTGCGCACACAGCTGCAGATTTCCTTATCACCCAAAAACCCTCTGCGCACACAGCTGCAGAGGTCATCCACGCACACAGCTAGGACTTAACCTTTTCTTACAAAATTAGCCTTAGCTTCGCATCAATTCCTTTTACACAAAAATCCTAACCTCACTTACTTACAAGAGTGCCTATTTAAATAGCGCACTATTACAAAACCATGGACTTAAACCATGGGCACCCCGAACCCTAAACCCTGGATTTAAACCATGGGTTCATTACAAAATAAGGTTTTTGACTCAGCCCCGACACCCCTAAGACTATTTTTAGCCATAGCTCCGCTTACAAACTCCCAAAACCCACGGAGCTATCCACCTTAAGGACCATTAGGGTGCGCGCCCCAACAGGCCCCTAAGACTCACCAGTGGCCCATCCCAGGACACTCAGCTTCTTTTCTGGTGGTAGGATCTTGTTGGCGAAGCCTGGTGCACTGCTTGCTGAAGCCATACATGCGGGTGCTGGCTGGTTGTTCCTTTCCTTCGTGAATTGCTGGTTAAGGCCTTCTGGATCTATCAGTGACCCCATCCTTCGATCCGCTTGTCAAACATTTGACCATCCACAACTTAGGGTCCCCAGAGTTGTGTGTCAAGGTGCATAAGACAAACAGCCACCATGGGTCTGTCAAACCGGGAGGATACATCTTGGGATGTTTCAGAGTTTTTCTGTGAAGACCGGTGCTATTCTTTGTGTGGCATAGAGCGCACTTCTGCCTTTATTCCGACCACATAGAGTGAAATTCTGCCTTTCTTTGTGCCTTGGTCGAGCATGGCTACCCAGGTGGATTACTCAGAAGGTTCAGCAGACCTCTCTCCCTGACCACTCGTAATAGCTTCTGGACTTCACGATCATTTGACATAGTGGTAACTGAAGAAACGCAAAGACATGCACAATGCATGAGTCGCAAGCTGATGTAGCTTCTTATAGAATCTTGAAATAGAATCTGTCATCATGGTGTATTAATGACGTCGAATCTGATGAAGTGTCGGTAATCCTGTCCACACGGCGCCAGATTTTCCCAAGATTTCATTATTGCAGGTAGTGAGGGCAGTTCACGTGCTGGTGCCGCCAAGTCTAGTTTGTCCCATCCGTCACATTTTAAGCTACGACACACTTTTAATCTCCGACATAACTGCTAGCTTCAGCTTCACCTTGACAAGAACCTTCGACACAATATTAACCTTCGAACTTTGACAGTCTTCCACACTTCATAGTTTTGAGGACAACTTCATCATAGTCTAGCACCCAATTTCAACTGTTCTTGGTACTTAGACTATCCTTCCTGGGGTTACTTCTGATTAGGAGGTCCTGGCCTGTCCCTATACTTCTTTAAATGACTGCCATTTACCATAGAGGGTAAAATTTCTCCATTCAACTTAGCTAACTGGACTGCTCCTCCATCAGTAACTTTCTGCACTATGTATGGTCCTTTCCAATGTGTCTTAAACTTACCCAGGAATTTCATGAATTTGTTGTCATATAGAGCACAAGATCACCCTGCTGGAACTACTTCTTCTTGATATGTCTATCATGCCATGCTTTTTCTCGAGCTTTCTACACTTGCTGCTAGAACCCTACAATAAATCTGTCCTCTTCAAGTTCTAGTATCTTTGTCAGCCTTTCTGTTATTATCACTGGGTCATCCATCTCTGTGAAAGCAGATATTCTAAGGCTAGGAACAATGTACTCCATGGGCATGACTGTTTCTTTCCCATAGACCAACCTAAAAGGTGTATGTCATGTCAATTTCTTGCAGGTAGTCCTATAATCCCATAGTACTGTTGGAATTCTAAGATCCCAGTCATTTCTGTTAACGTTGAAAACCTTCGTCAGAGCCTGTTCAAGGATCTTGTTAAAAGCTTCGACAGTCCCATTTGCTTGTGGATGATAGGCAGTACTCTTCTGATGGTATACCTGAAATTCTTCAGTCAATACTTCAATAGTCTTATTTAGAAAATGTGAGCCCTGATCACTCATAAGGACTCTAGGACACCCAAATCTGGACAAGATGTTATCAAAGATGAACTTTACAACTGTAGCAGCGCTACAGTTCTTGACTGGTTGAGCTTCGGCCCATCGAGTGAGGTAATCAGTTGCTGTAATAATGTATCTTGCGCCTGAATTCTTTACAAGGGGGTTGATACGTCCAACAAAATCAATAGCCCATTTTTCAAAGGGTTGTAAAGTTACCTACGGAACCAGAGGCATCTCATCCCTCCTGGATGGTTTGCCCGTCCTTTGACAGATGTCGCAGCTGTGGCAATATTCTCTTGCATCCTTGTGAATCGTGGGCCACCACAATCCGACTGTCATAATATTCTATGCTATAGATTTTCCTGCGTAATGACCTCCTGCTACCCTAGAATATGCTTCAGCCAAAATTAACGGCTTTTCATGTTCTAGGACACATCTGTGCAGTATTTCATCTGGTCCCATCTTATATAATTGTCCTGCTATTAAGGTAAAGTTAGCTGCGCGAACCACCAGCTGCTTCTTCTGTTGTGTTGTCATCTCGGCTAGTGGAAACCCTGTAGACAAATACTGAACATTATCCTAAAAGTATTCATCAACCATCTGGATGGAAAACAACTTAGCATCAGGAAGACCCTCATTCAAGCTGGTAGGCTCTTCTCCCGACTCAAGCCTCGACAAGTGGTCAGGTCCTAGATTCAATATTCCTGGTTTGACTATGATCTCAAAGTCATATTCTTGAAACAGAATTAGCCATATGCATATCCTTCCACCTAGCACGGGCTTATTAACCAAATACTTCAAGGCAGAATGGTCAGTAAACATCTTAAAATGAGATCCTAATAGATAATGTCGAAATTTTTGTAATGCATAAACCATAGCTAGACCTTCTCGTTCTGTTGTAGTATAATTTTTCTCTGCTGTGGACAATTTCCTACTTGCAAAAGAAATGGGGTGATCAATATTACCTTCACCTGACTGGGCTAATACTATACCCAGAGCAATGGAGGATGCATCAACATGCACATGAAATTCCTTATTCCAGTCAGGGAATACTAAGATGGGAGCAGTTACCATCTTTTCCTTCAAAATATCCAAGCTTTCTTGACACTCAGGTGTCCATTCGAACTTAATGTCTTTCTTCAACTGCTTTTCCATTAGAGCAGTAATCTGAGCATACCCTTGAATAAATTTCCTGTAATATCCAGTATGACCAAGTGTAGTGCGAAGTTCTCTAACATATTTTGGAGATGGCAGGTTCACAATAATAGCTATCTTCATCGAATCCATCATCAAGCCTTGTTTACATACAATATGACCTAGGAGAATCCCAAAAGGTGCACAAAAGATACACTTTTTCAAGTTCAAGGAAATCTGGTGCTGTCTACATTTATCCAGCATAAGTCTTAAACTAGTTATATGGTCTTTTAGTAGCCCAAAGATAGTCCAATCATCAAAGTAAACTTCTAAGAATTTATGTATATATTCCTTAAAGGCAGAGATGACTACTCTAGAAAATATAACAGGTGCATTCTTCAATCCAAAGGGCATAACTGTATACTAAAAGGATCCCATTTCTGTAGAAAAAGTTGTCTTATGTCGATACTCTAGAGCAATTTTGATCTGATGGTAACCTGAAAATCCATCAATAAAAGAGTACACTTCTTGACCCCCGACATTGTCTAAAACTTCATCTGTGAAAGGTGTGGGGAAAGGATCATGTAGGCAAGCATCATTCAGCTTCCTTAGATCAACACAAATGCGTATTTCATCCTTAGTCTTCTTCTCTTGGACCACCATAGAACTGACCCACTCAGATTCTTCAACGGGCTCAATAATTCCTGCAGCAAGCATCTTATCCAGTTCCATCCTGACTTTTTCCTTGTACTTAGGGTTCAACCTATAAGGACACTGTTTCACAGGCTTCGCATCAGGTTTCAAGGGGATCTTTATGACTCCTATATCACCCAGGATACCTTTCATCTCTGAAAACTTTGTTGGAAATAGGTCTTGATATTCATGGAGAAGTTGGGTCACTTTGCTTACTATTTCGTCGTCCCAATAATCTCCAATGGTAGCATGCTTAGGCTGTTCTTCTAAGCCAATGTTTACGGTCCGTGTCTTTAGGGGCTGTGTTACCTCAGGAACTTCGACTGCTGGTCCATGAACTTCGCAGTCGCCTTCGGAATCCGGAATATCAATGTTGCGTGGATCGTCATCCTCGTCAATTACGAGGTTATAACATTCGACTGCATTAGCTTCTTGTGCCTTCCAATCCGGTTGGTATTCTGCTATCTCTTGATCATCAAACACCTTAGTATGGATCAATCGAATAGTTGCATCTAAAGCAGGGAAAACCTCATTAGTAGAAAATGTCAATACAAAACTGTCAATAAGAGTATCCCAACTTACAGTACCCCGGCGAAGCTCGACTTCCGCATACCAATTCTTTGCAACAGGATCCAAGGTATCCACAAACCTATGTACCCA
Organism: Pseudotsuga menziesii; assembly: GCA_001517045.1. Classification (NCBI taxonomy): domain Eukaryota; kingdom Viridiplantae; phylum Streptophyta; class Pinopsida; order Pinales; family Pinaceae; genus Pseudotsuga; species Pseudotsuga menziesii. The sequence continues at coordinate 139,940 of LPNX010617185.1, read as the reverse complement.
CTCTACACGAGGTACATGCTTCCAGGATTCATAACATTGCTCCAAATGCTTCTGAGGATTAGTCTTACCATTAAATCTGTGTCGGACCTCCTGTGGTCGATCCGTGAATCTTAGGCGAAGGGACTGTTGGAAAACTTCCCAACTACGAACGTATTGTTTGTGACCATTCCACCATCTGGATGCTGTGGCTCTGAATGCTGAGTCCAAAATCTCCATTTTCTATGAGTCGGGTATATGGGCTGAGAATTGCTCAATAAATGCTTCTGGGTCTTTTGAACCATCAAAAACAGGTAAGGGTCTTGTCTACGAGCCAAGCCATCTAAGAGACTTGGTAATTCTGGCACAACGGTGGCCATGTAACTCGTACAATCTGTTCTACCAATTCTCTAGACCATCATCTGAATACGTCATACAGGAGCTATCACACTGCCAATCCATAATACCTTTGGCATTAGGATCAACATAATCTTCTTCCTTCGTTGTAATATTGTAGATATGGTCCAACACATCCTGATATTCATCTCGGAGGGGTTCTGTGTACCTTTCTCCTTGGGAAGGATCCAATGGGACTATGACTCTCAAATGTTTCCCTTTGAAAGTCATCTGTCTCTTCTTAAGGTTAATAACTGCAGCATTTTCCATTTCCCACTCAATACCTAACAAGGCTGGATAGGGATTGCTGTCGTCAATGATCTCAATAACTTTGAAGTCCGCTACAGTACAGACGCCATCAATATCTATTGGGACATTAGGGAATCGTCCTAGGGGCACAATATTTTGCTGGTTGGCTAATCTCAAATGTATAGGTGACCCGTCAAGGGTAGGTTTTCCCATTTGTTCCCAGGTCTGTTTGGTTAAGACATTTACCTCTGATCCTAGATCCAAAATAACATCAGTCATATCATATTCTCCTATCTAAGCATTCAATATCATTTCCCTACCAGTTCTTCTGACTCTATGAACAGCTTTTGCCTGACCAGACCCTTGCTGAGGTTCGCAGGACGCAATAACTTTCTGCAACTCGCTTAAAGCATTCTAATTTCTTAAAAGTTTCAGACAACTCTGTAAAAAGGATGACAGTGTACTTACTTTATCCATTGAAGCTTCTTGCAGCTGCGACTGCTGCTGATGTGGCTGCGTAGGTGCTACTGCTGGGATAGAATCCACAAAATATTTCTTGGCGTCCATGAATGTCTCCTTTTCTCTTTCAATATCAAAGGCAGGGACTTTCACAGGGGCCTTACGAACCCAAGCCTCGTCAGGTTGTTTCTCAGCGGGTTGTATTTGCGTCGTAGCTCCACTTCGAGTAACAACATTAATTGCTGGGGCAGGTCTTTGCTCAACGGAAATCATCTGAAGATTCTAAGTGGGGGCACTGTTTACTTCCTGAATCTTAGCTATCAACTGCGGGCACTGCTCGATCACATGATCTATTGCTCGGCAATACCGACATGTCGTAGTCGGGTTCCGACAATCATGAGCCAGATGTTCGGCCTGGTTGCAGTTATAACACACCACCTGACCACCACCCCTGCCAGCCATGCCACCACGATCGCGGCCTCCAAAACCACCTCTACCTGATACACCACCACGGTAGCCATATCCATCATTATTCTGTCCCTCATTTTGTACCCGATAGGCATCGTAGGTGCATTCTCTCATGAGGTCATAACTGCGACACTCATCTTCATTATGGCCTATGGACTTACAGAATTTGCAGTAAGGTTTCTTGGGTACTTTTCCATACCTCTATAGCAGATAGCAGTCTTCACGTCGATGCTGCCCTATTGTTCTGCAAAGCTCACAATAAAGAACTTGTGGGGTAAATGATTTTGGCGTACCAGTATTCAGGTAATTTCTTACCACGGGACACTGTTCCTTGGCATGACCTTCGGTGCAACATTGTGTACACCAAACCTCTTTGCGACCGATTTTTCCTTGTTTCATATCCCAAAGCTCCAGGGCCATCGCTGCCAACTGCGCTTGAATTTGAACAATACTAGAATTGTCTATGACAGGAGTGGTTTCAAGCTTCATCGCGATTTCTAGAGCCTCCTGCTGGTCAGCAACCTTCTGTTGCATGAGTGGAGTTCGGATATGCGGTAGCAATGCTGCAATGAACCATTCCTTGTGCTGCGTAGGTCCAATGGTGAAACTGACTTGGTCTAGTAGAACTTTGAATCTTTGAACAAAGTCCCACACTGATTCTCCACGCCTCTGCTGAATCTCTTTCAATTCAGCGATACACTGCGACTCGGATTTTGGCTTCTTAAATTCCTTTATCATTGCTGCTTTTATGTCTGCCAATGCATGGTTCTGAGTGCTGGAGAACTTCATGAACCAGGTCAGAGCACAGTCTCTGAAAGAAGTAAACAGCTGTGCTCTTTTTGTATCTTGATCTGTAATGGACTTAGCAGTCCACACTGCTTCACATAAAAACCAGAACTGTTCTGGATCCTCGGATCCAGTTCCTTTGAAAACAGGTATCTTAATGTCATCATGCATATGAGCCATCGCAGGTCTAGGGGGGGAGGGAGGGGGACTAGGAATAGGTGGGGGGGAACTTACTGGGGTAGACTGACCTGCGATAGGAGTACTCGGGTTAGGGTGGCTTTCAGAATGCGACGGGTGCTCAGGGATAATAGGTCTTTGCTGTGGGGTTACCAGAGGGTTTTCGACCGAAGGGGTTTCTTCAGGTTCTGAATCGACGAGATTTACAGGGGGATACTCCGTATGTTGACCCTAGGAATAGGATCCAAAATCTCACTTGTACCTTTTACCACTTCACAGCAAACCACTTTGCTCGTCGAAGGGATTGTCACTTACAACCATAGGTTAGTAATACTAAATCTAATAGTCTAATTCAATTAGCAATATACCTTTTTCAGCCAATAGCATTTTAATTCACAAACTAAATGAATTCAAAAACTTACCCCTTGGTCCTTTGAAAAACTGTCACTCGGCTTCACTAAAGGAGGTACTCGTTTCGATGGCGAACTCCATCACAAATGCTTCAAGGGTTCACGTTTTCTAGAAATCAACAGCACAGGATATCTCGTTGTTCACCCTTTTTAGTATATTAATTCTCACGGGGGTCCAAGTGGGAAACTGACATGCTTGGAAGTTCGTCCTTCGCTCTGTTAACCTGGATAACCACTGGTGCAACTCTATGTGGATACTACCAAAGAAAATTTCATAAATGTCACAAAAACATACCTTTGTAAAAATTTGTTTGCACTACGATGCGGATCTTTGTTCTCGTGCTCAGCAAATTTCAGATAAGTCTCATCAAGCCAATCACCAATTTCCTTCACAGAGGGCCTCCAGAACATAGCCCTTGAGGTACGACATAAACCCCTCTTGAGCAGATACTGAGTTCACCCGAAAACGGAACCAATTTGTTGGGCTATAGGGCAGACCTGGTTTTTATACCTTTAACTTCGCACCAACAAAAGACCCACAGAGTTGGCCCTTTCGGCAACAACCTGCGAACAGGTTGTAGTCTCACCCGAAACAGCTATGGGGTGCCGCAGAACTAGATTTATACAAGCAAAAGAGGGATATTATTGTACCTTTAACTTTTAACAGATTATAATTATAAATCACAGAGCTTAGCATTCACTTATTTATCTTTGCAGTTAGATAAACAAACAGTGCCTTGCGCAACCCTTTACTGGGAATTCACAACGAATTTATTGTCTAGCAGTAATCTCTACTTATCATATATATAGATATAAATGCATGAAAGAACACAACATAAACAACACACAGAACCACGACACAAGATATAACGTGGTTCACCCCCAGTGTAGGGGTTACGTCCACAGAACTGTGTTTTATTCAACTTTCTAAAAAAACCATAGTTCTGATCTGCGCACTCAGCTGCAGATCCCTTCAGTCCTCAAAGTTGCACACACAGCTACAGGCCTCTGCACACACAGCTGCAGATTTCCTTATCACCCAAAAACCCTCTGCGCACTCAGTTGTAGAGGTCGTCCACGCACACAGCTGGGACTTAACCTTTTCTTGCAAAATTAGCCTTATCTTCACATCAATTCCTTTTAGACAAAAAGCCTAACCTCACTTACTTACAAGAGTGCCTATTTAAACAGCGCACTATTACAAAACCATGGACTTAAACCATGGGCACCCCGAACCCTAAACCCTGGATTTAAACCATGGGTTTATTACAAAATAAGGTTTTTGACTCAGCCCCGACACCCCTAAGACTATTTTGAGCCGTAGATCCGCTTACAAACTCCCAAAACCCACAGAGCTATCCACCTTAAGGACCATTAGGGTGCACACCCCAACAGTAGATTGTGGGAAGAGGAGGACAATTTATCTCAATAAGCTGAGCCAACAATTGAAGAGAATATGATACAAATTTCGTGACATCATGAACCAAAATGGTTTCTAAGACAAGAAACAGATGGTCTCATCTCGAGGGTGACCTGTTCAAGAAAGGAATGCTTAACTGTGTCTATGGTTGGGAGAAAATTTTTCTTGTTGCAGCCAGTTACTCATATCGGAGATAAGTATTTATCTCATGTTTCCATCGTTATTATAACATTTTATTTTGTATAAGAAATGATGGTCAATTTGTTTATCCGATTTTGTATGTTTGTATGTTAGAATATTTATGCAAGATGGATGAGTGTTATAGATTATTGATCATATTTGTTGTGATTTTCGTTCTCTTTTTATTCATTTTCTCTTCTTCAAAAACTATGAATGTGGCTCCACGATATTGAGATGGGAGAAACCATATGCTTTTTTTCAAAAAAACACGTTCACTTATTAGTGTTGATACATATCCCATTATTTCTGGAACAATGTTTCCATAAAGGATCTCCTTTTGATTCACCGAAAAAGGTTTTCGAATGAGCAAGATAATATTGTTTTGGACCAAGAGTTTTAGGTGCCAAGTTGAGCGCACCTCTTATTTGAATGTATATGTTTTTTATGTACATATATGTTCTTAGTTGTATATCTGATTTTGGAATAATGTATACATACTGTAAATGTGATTGATTGTTGGAGGGTGACATCCACCCAATTGGAATAATGTATACATACTGTAAATGTGATTGATTGTTGGAGGGTGACATCCACCCAATTGTTTTTTCTTATTAAGACATGGTTGTAAAGGATAGCCATCATGAGCATATTTTGAAGGATGTAATTGGAGCCAGTGGCTTACGCTATTATGAATTGGTGTGGTTGTAGGATGAATCCCATGGATGTCACTTGATGTGTCTTTTACTTATTTTTTATCCTTAATAACAACACACATTGAACAATACCAAAAGCTAATTAAATCTACAACAATTAATGACAATACTTGACAACTATAAACTATGTTTTCAATAATGTTTATGAAGTATAAGAAATTAATGTAGGACCTTAATCACACTAAGTATGATGATTATAGATGCATTATTCTGTCACTCCATACAATTCCAGCCTCAAAGTTTTTTTTTATAGAGCTTATTAAGTGTTGATATTATTTAACTAAGGGCGACGAATCATTTAATTAAGTAATTTAATTAAGTGTCACAACCTTAGTAATGTTTATTAAGTTAGACCTTTAATTAATCCTTGAATGGTTAGTTGGAATAACCTTTCTTTCATGTAATTCCGTTTTGCTTAAAAAAAATTAGGACATTTTGCCTTGTCATAAGGGTCAAGGACACTACATTGACCATGCATCTTTCATCACCTTGTCATTACTTTACTTAGACAAATAAAGGGTCTAGCAACATTTTCATAGTGCCCAAATTTGTTATAGGGATTTTGGAAACATTTTTTTTGTTACATGTGGATTTTGGAGTCACTTCTATCCACAAATGTGGGTATTGTATTATTACTTCTTCTCCATATCCACATTACTAATTTCACTTTCATTAAATACATTACATAAACAAATCCAAATATTCAATTTCATTAAACTCCTAGAGGATATTACACTCTTTTGCTCAAGAGAATATCTTTACCAATATCATATTTGAAAGCATTTTATTATCTCTCTAAACTTTTTTAACCACCATGGATTGTAGCACTTCTAGTAGAACGAGCACTAGAAATCCACATTCAAACAATCCTTCTCTCAACCTTCCACCATGTCCTCCACATCATGGTAATGTATCTTATTCATCTAATGATCATTCCCCTCAATCTTAAGCAATAAAGGAGATCTCTCTATCCCTTACAAAGTTATTTCATAGACAAATTTGTGCTACCACTCCATTTCAATTAGACACGTATTTCTCTTCCGAATTATGGAGACCAAATGCAAGAATAAATTCTTGACTCATTGATCTAGAACCTCATTCCCTACTTTAAATTGTGCCTATACATCACTAAATATCAGCACCTAAAATTTGCAAAATGCCATCTAGAAGATGTGTACTTCAAATGGTGGCATTTTCACTCCAAACATTATCTCGCCGCTACTTGTATGCTTTCATCCAATTTTTTCGTAGTCATTTCTATCCTTCTAAGTACCTATAACATTTCATGTTCCATCGGTTCCAAATTCACTATTATCTATGCCAAACTGTACATCATTATATTGACATATTCACCAAACTCACAATTAAACTCCATTGGAGACTTATAAGAGGTACTTATTCTGAATTTAATTCTAATTTATTGAGTGCTTTTTGCAATGAAGTGGCCTTGTTTAAGAGTAGCACCCTCAGTTAGGAATTTATTTGAGCCATTGTTGTGGAAAGTGAAATGGAACACTATCTAGGTCTCCCTTCCTTTCTAGCCCCAATCCCACCCCACCTCAACAATAAGCCATCCCTTATGATCCTCCAACAATCCTATCCATTACCATAGTGTTGTAGTCCTCCATTGCAACATGGCCATCTTCTTCCACTTTCACATCCCGCTATACTCCACCACATAGAATTACATTGTGTTGATATTATCACTACTAGTCATCCCACTACAACATTGTTGATATACCATCTTGAATACATGCATGCATCTTTCACCCAACCCCATGAAAATTAAATCCCATTCCTTCACATCTCATGTAGTCCCTACCACAACACTCTATGTTCCCCATCATAGATGTACACAACATTCCTCTATTGGTTTTAGACTCTCTAATGTTAAATCAAGCAAAATTCCTCAACCTCCTCCTCCTTGTTTCATATGCACACCCTCTCCACCTTCTTTCCCCTTGGTTGTGAAAACATAGTCATTGCACAAATCATCTCCTTGCTCTCACTATCAACTTACCAATGTCTCTCTACCCCTACTATTGTTGAAAACCATGGAGCATCGACATAGTACAATATTAATTCCAACACTCTAATCAATACAATGGGATACCACTCTATAAGGTTGATACTATGGTAAATAGTTAAATTGGCAAACACACAACAAGATAGACAATGAAACACATAAATACAAATGGAATAGTGTGAAATCACACTTTCTTCTAATTAATTAATGTACATATATGCAATGACAAGTGACCCTTGGAGTTCAAATTCCAAGTGGTCTCTTGGAGTCCCAAATGACTCTTCACATTCACTCATGAATCTTAGTCTTCTTCTCACATGAATATGGAGGAGATAATACAATAATGTGATAATGTGCCTAACCCTAAGGTTCCCAAGAGTTTCCAAGAATAAGAGTCCAATAATAAGAGTTGAATAAAAGGCTTAGCAATCTGACTATGCCATGCATGTTAGTCGAATCTGACTTCTCCTCCTCGGTACAAGTGCTCTCTAAGGTAGTTTTTTTGGCTTACCACCAACTAAATGGGGGATAGTAGAATACAAAGTCTTCTACCATGTAAGTGGTTTAAATCTAAACACAAACTCTTGATATCAGAAACTCGAAATCATGAACCATAAAGGTGATTTAAGGTTGACCACAAACTCTAAAACTTGGCTTGAAATCTCATAGGTTCTTGAAACATTCCAAAAGGCTAGCAAAAAATGTATGCCTTCTACCAAATGAGTGGTTTTAAGTTGACCACAAACTCTAAAACTTTTCTCAAAGGCTAAGAATCTCTTGGTGGAACATTCTCAAAGGTTAGTAGAATCTGATGTAATATTCTACTAGCGTGATAGTCATGGTTCTAGCTCTAAACTTGGCGGCAGCTCTGTGTGTGGTAGGATCAAGGCTCTATATACTATGTAGGCTCACTTGTTTTTTATTGTTCATCATTCCCCTTTCATGACCAATGTGAGGACAAAATGATATATCAACTGCAAGATGTGTTAATACTTGTGAGTGAATGAAGTCTCTCGTGTGACTTATAGCTTTCTGGTTATTGAAAACCATTGCCAAGAAGAAATCCACCCATAGTGAATCTTCTCTCTTGCAAGCTTCTTCAAAATGAAGCATTTCTCATTAGTTCGTATGTTTTCAACAATGCTTCCAAGGGTGAAGATCAAAACAATGATCTTTCATGTGTCCAAACTCTGATCTAGAATGGATGAAGTTGAAGTCTTGTTAAGGTATCTAACGCTTTAAAACTTGATTGGTTTGGAGAAAACATCATGTCCTTGTCATATCCAAGGCCGGTTATGTGCTTGTTATGCTTGATCTATTCCCAAGGTCTAATGATGGGATTGCGAAGAACAAGGAGAACCTCTACATGCATGTCTTCATCTTCATTTTATTTCTCTTATGATGGGGTGTAACTGATTTTCTTATGTGATTATAAAGTGGCATCATTCAGTAAAGGTTGCTGAACGAAATCATGAAGATGATTCTTGTGAACATGAACAAGTTTAGAATGTGTTTCTTCTCGTATGACTTGTGACTCAAGTTGTAAAAACCCAAGAGTGTCTTAAGAATCTTGCACACAATATGGGATATGAGTGGGTGGATTTTTCCACCAAGATAGAGTTGTTGAAAGATAAAAGCAATAGAGTATTTAATAACTCTACCAAACTATTCATTTTTGAAATTGATAACTTTAAAAAACTCATTCAAATACAAATACAAAAGGGATTCTTTCAACTTTTCCCTTTTACAAAAAAGACTCAACAACTAAATTACAATTTAGAAAATGGAGAGATGTCTAGTGAGCCTAGAATGCACCCAATAAAATGCAGCTCAATTCAGTTGAAATGACTAGTGAACTTAAAAAAAACACAGTTTGCAAGTTATAAATGTGAATGTGAATGTTCTCCAAAAATGAATGGTTTGCCTCAGAGTTCACCAGTGATGATGGTCAACAGTCCAATCAAATAAAAACATCTATTATGGTGATATATATTAAACACAATTAATCAATATGCAGCAACTCCACTTTGGAAAGATGATCTGCAATCACTCCAAACAAATGATCTACAATCACTACCATGGCTCTGTAATAATTGGAGTCTCCTTAATATATGGGCTCCTGTCATATGCTTAACTCCTTGGTATTGTTTCCAAGAGTCTCCTAAAAATTCCTAAAGCTGGTTATGTGTTACGCAAATCAGAATAGAATGTAACTAGGCAATATTTTAACAAAAACCATTATTTTCATATTCTTCCAACATTACCTTGAGCTTCACCTTTGATTATTACCTCGACAAAGTTACTCACCAACATCGATAGATATTTTGATTATTAAAAAAATATGAATGATGAGGTGTCAACCCAAATACAATTTTTGTTTGCTTGGAGTAATTGGCGAGCTACTATTGTTTCTTTTCCAATGTGTCGATCAAGAGCCATCTTCCATGTAGTGAATGAATGAATAAGAGCTTGGATGAATGAATACAGACCCTTGATGATTTCTTGATCAGTGGTAGTTTGGAAGGATCGATGTAGCGGTTCCAAAATTACTCTAGCATATGTCAGGGTTTATACATAGCACGCTTCAACAATTATTTCACTAGTAGTTAAAGTCTTAAATGCTTTCAATGATAAAGAGTGTATCTCCACAACGCCTTGAGGCTGCAACAATTATCAGGAAGAGGTCGCACTTAAACCAATGTGCTTGCCTACTCAAAACTCTAGAGTTGGTGCACATTTTCTTTTAACTATATTTATTTGATATGAGAACACTCTAACAACCAATGGACTGAGCCTGAAGTGTCATTTTTCTAAAATAAATCCTAAATAGATCCCTTTCTATGTTATCCTTCCTTTCTGGGTCATCCTTCATTAATGATTTGCAAAAGCGTTTCTTACTTGATTTTTAGCTTACTTGATTTTTAGCTTACTTGATTTATAATATACATTAAACAATAATTACAACATCTTACTTGATTTTTCACTTTGTCAAAAGAGTTTCTTATAGTTTTACAACATGTCCACATTAACTAACTCTTGAACCTTAAACAATAACTCAAGTGTTCATAGCTTAAAGCAACTAATTTAACCAACTCTTAAATAATTTTTTTGAAGATTGTGAACATTAAAGAATAAATTCAAATGCACATACCTTAAAGCAACTAATTTAACCAATTTCTAAATAATTTTCTTGAAGAATGTGTTATCAAGAAAGTGTTCCTTCCTCACAGGATTAGTTGTTAATAAGCTATCTTAAGAGATGCACCCATATTCTTTATAAGTTGACCACTATATAAATAATTTCATTGATACAATGCTCTAACTAAAAATGATGCCCAAAATATAATCATCAGAGATATGATACTATATTTCCAATCAAATCAAATGTTGAGCACATAAAACTAATAATCCCATTAGTAACATAGATCATCTAGATTGTTTAGTTCCATAAATATGCTGATAGATATGACAAACAAATGCTATCCAAATTCAGAACTTAAACTTAAGTAAATAACAACTAACTTAAATAATAACTACCTGTATTCAATTTTGTTTGTGATCAAACTGGATTGTTTTGAGTACGGTTTATCTTTAGTACATTTTCGGATCGAACCTGCCAACCCAACTTGGGTGCCTTCCCCAAACTAGATAGGTGCCACAAACGAAGAAGCTGCTGATGTTCCGACGTATAGAAAGGGGTTCAAAGATGCAGATACATGGCCCAATGCTTAGTTGGTTGTAATTAGGTTGTCTTTATCATATGGAGGAACACTCTTGAATCAAACCACCAGCTGTAAGTCGATCTCCCATCAGGATGGAATTCAAGAGACGGAATCAATAACACAAAGTGCTTATTCATTTTCTTAGAATCTAAGCTTCGGTACTTGATCGAGCAGGCGGCACTGGAGCAGGGACGAATGAAGAGGGTGCGGATGCTAGGTACTATGGTTCAATGGGTGAGGATGCTAGGTTACCAGGTTCTGAAATCGAGTATTAATCAACTGCATCTCCCTCCTGCTGCAACCTTTGCCTCTATCTCTACTTCTGGGTCTTGTTCTCCAACTCAAACTGATGCCTGATTTAACTATTTATATTCAATTTTGTTTCTGAATCAAACTCAATGTAGTGAATGAATGAATAAGAGCTTGGATGAATGAATATGGACCGTTGATGATTTCTTGATCAGTGGTAATTTGGAAGGATTGACACAGCGGTTCCAAAATTGCTCTCGCATATGTCAGGGTGTAGACGTAGCATGCTTCAACGATTATTTCACTAGTAGTTAAAGTCTTAAATGCGTTCAATGATAAATAGAGGTATCTCCACAACGCCTTGAGGCTGCAACAATTATCAAGAAGAGGTCGCACTTCAACCAATGTGCTTTCCTACTCAAAACTCTAGAGTTGGTGCACATTTTCTTTTAACTATCTTTCTTTGATATGAGAACACTCTAACAACCAATGGACTGATCGTGAAGTGTCATTTTTCTAAAATAAATCCTAAATAGATCCCTTTCTCTGTTATCCTTCCTTTCTCTGTCATCCTTCATTAATGATTTGCAATAAATTAAACTAATTGAACAATTTTATTCAGCCTAAAGTGTTATTTGTCTAAAATAAATCCTAAACAAATCCCCTTCTCTTTTATCCTTCCTTTCTCTGTCATACTTCATTAATGATTTGCAATAAATTAAAATAATTGAACAAGGTTCTTGTTAGAGTTAGACCAATGCTCATCATTTTAAATAAATCTCTTAAGCACATATGAGTAATTTCTCAAGTAAACACGTGTGTAGTTGTCTTTATACATTTTAAAATCTTTATAGCCATTCATATCCATTAGTATATATTTGTGTATAAAATAATTTAATCAAACTTGGGAAATGTCATTATATTCACCATGAACAATGTAACATTCATAATATAAAATATTAAATCCACATCATCAATGTAAAAACTGATAAATATGCTCATATGCGCATGATGAAAGTCATGTATTTGTATTGTAAATAGGTCCAACTACACATTTTTATACAAAATGGAACATATTTTGTGATACATATAATGGATGCTCATGCCCAAAAAATGGAATAAGGGTACTAGATCTAGCATCCTATACACAAATAAACTTATTGTGCCCAAAACAGATAATGTAAATAGTGGGCGTCTCAATCACTTTGGTCACCCTCAACGCCCTCAAGATCATCTCTAAAATCAATATTCCTCCTCTTCAATCTGTAGGAAGTTTGAGCCTTCTTGCATCTAGGTGTAGACTATTTCTCTAGGCTATGAAAAAGAAACAACAACATATCAATTTTTCCCACAATTCTATGAGTTAGGGCATTAAAAAATACAATTAGAATTCAAATCTTAAATACACACATAAGACCGATATTATATCGTAATCGGGTTCAGTGACTCCTTGATCCATAACTCTCAACAATGCCTCCCTGCAACAATTTTAAAAAAATACATAAAAACAAAATGTGTTATTTTATGAATTTTAATCATGCAACTGATAAGATTTTAATGAACTTATAAATCCAACCATGAATATTAACTCAAATATTTTTCCAAAAACATCACTTAAATAAAAATACTTTAAAATCAATGTTTATTTAAAAATTTACATTTGAGTTCACGCAAATATATACTCAATGATTTATCATCATTTACTAAAAATACTATCCACGATTTTTTTTATCTCATACAAGATCATCCATGGAGCCATGGAAAGTGCGCTTGTAGTGAGAGCATCGATGGGGCAATACTCAACTGTTAGAAGAATCCTTTGTGTGACTCATTGTCATCAAAGGTCAAACTTCAATCCCGCCTTCACAGTTCTGCTCACTGCCTCCTTCTTCCTCATCGATCCTCCAACTCCCTTCCCGCTCTTATCTCCTGAGTCCTCCATTTTTTAATACCCTAATGTCGCTAATCACATAATGAAAGCACGAGTTGACAAGCTGTATAGCAGAATGAAAGCACGAGTTGACAAGCTGTATGAGCTGTGAGCTACCTGAGCAGGACAGAATTTAAATAGATGGAAAGGTTCAATACATTTGACCCAATCTAGCCGACTCATCATAATTTACCCATAGGAAGAACCTTGTTTAAGCCGGGTTAGTGAGGTTACACATGTTCCACTTTGAGTTTGATTATTATTATTTTATAGATTTTAGATAAATTTGATAGTAAGAATAATATTATGATATGTATATTATATTATTACATTAATAGGTGTTTCTACTTTAGAATTTGGGGTTGAGTGTCATTTATGCTTTTCCTAAATTGGGTGGTGGGACAAGTGTAGTGTAGTGTCTATATTGATTTTATGGGTGTTTTCAAAATTCCAAATAAACAATAATAATAAAAATAAAAATAGGTAACATGTGATTACAACTAATCATGGAGAACAAGTAATTGATAACATGTTCATGGCACTTAACTTGTGACATATACATGTTGAGTGGCCACAAATTAAGTGGTTGTGCTAGTTATAATTATGGTTATGTTCTTTTATTTTTTTCTTGAGCTGGAAGTTAATACATAGATATAATTATTATGGGCTTATCATATCATTTATAGGGATCAAATTTGGGTGTGGAGATTCCACAACCACTCTAACTAACCAAATGATATAAATAAATATTTATATACAATTCTAAGATAATTAATATGAAAAATAATATATTTTCTATTATTATTTGATTTTGAGTAAAAGTCACTAACAATTGAAGAATGGGTGAGAAGGTAACATGATGATGTTGGTTCTTTCACAAAAGCACTAGTGAAGAAAAAGGAGGAAACCCTTTTACAAATGGGGGCACGCTTAAGTGCAAAGCCATCAAACCCTTGTGGATACCTTTTTTGCAAAGGGAAGCCACAAGTAATAATTTTTTGTTGAGGTTCAATCATTCAAATGATGAGATAGAACTTTTGCATTCTCTCCACCCAGGTTCAAATCCCCAATGAAACATTGGTCATGGTCATTTTCATAAGGTTAGAAGGATAAGAGATAATAATAATAGAAGGGAGGGGTGGGGGGTGGCGGATATGTCAAAATGATAGAAGCATAGACGAGTTGGAATGACAATAAAATAAATGCGAGTAAATAGGAAGCAAAAACCAAGTAATAGTAGCAAGAGCGAGAAAAAAGATAAAATTAATAAAAAGAAAGAAGATTATGAAACAAGCAAAGGGGAAACATTGCTAAAGCTAAGGGGGTGATATTAGGAACTGAGTGGGAAAGAGGATGAAAGGATAAGGCCATGGTATATGATAAGGAGAGGAAAACAAAATTATTGATATACTACATGGGAGATTGGTAAAGGTAGATGGAGAGATGATGAAATAAGTAGTGAAGGTCGAGAGGATCAATAACAACAAAATTAATGGATGGCAACAAAATTAATGGTTGGTAGCTTTCCATGACTCTCTCAACTTGTATTTATAATCTCAATTATAATTGGTGAGACATTTTTCAATTTCAAACTATTCTCTAATAAGAAGAGATGAATGATGCATAGTTAATGCCAAGATTTTTTTTAAATAAAAATAGATAAGATGTTTGGTGTTTTGGGAATACTCGACAATGGAATATTTGCATAGATGATTGTGAAAGTCATCATCTATGTGTTCTCTTATATGTGTGTGAATAAAATTCTAATTAAACAATATAGAATTTTCCATGGGAGGAAGAAATTTGGTAAACACATGGAAAGAAGAGTGTCATATTTATTCTTAACACTTTTGAATAATTGTTTGAGACTTTTGTGAGGCTTGAATGGGGTTTTAATATTTTTTTGGCCAAGAATTTAGAAATTTTGTTAGTGACCCCATGGTTATAAGGGAGGGAGATAAGAGCTAGGGGAGGGTTAGTAAAGTGGGATTTCTTGGGTCTATAACAAATATAAATAAAATATTATTTAAACTAGTTAATTATTTTATGAAAGGGTGTAACCCTTCAGTTTACACACTCAAAGCCTATAAAGGTGAGCTTCCCTTGTAATTATATCATCATCCAATATATTATTATTATTCATATTTCATTATTACAATGATAACGGACAACTGGATTCAGTTGCTCCATTTGGTATCAGAGTGGATTCACTCCTGGTTGCACTGAACTCGGATTCAGCTCCTCCTACTTTCAGAGCTTAGTTTCTGCTCTTCTTGGATCACTCATTCTCTCTAGATTCATACACTCATCCATTTCACTCCATCGTTCTCAATAATCCCACCTCCTTTCTCCATTCACTTTTCTGCAGCACTCACATTCCCTCGCGCTTGCATAGCTCCTCACGCTTGCACTGCTCCACCGTCGCTCTCCCCCATCTTCTCTCCATTCCACCCCTCCATACACCCCATGCACTTACTCGCGACCTGCACATGCCTGTTTTCATTCACCCATCACTGTGCAACCTTTTGCTGCCTCTCCATCTTTCCCCTCGACTCCTCTCCCTACTTCCATTGTTCCCCACGCCCAACCTCACTTCCTCGTGCCTCTCACGCAACCCTTCATTTATCTTCACCTACAACACCCTTTCGTCCCCTCTACGTAGCCTATAATCCTCCCCTTTTTCTGCTCTCCAGCCCTATTGCCATCGTCCTCCAACGGCCACCATTCCACGCCACTCGAATCACCCTTCATGCTTCACGTTTTCTGCCCCATTCACCCTTCACGCAGAACAACCCTTCTCCTCGTGCTTGCACAGCTCCTTAGACCGTCCTTTGATCCAACACATGCGCATGCTACTACCTCTCGAACTCCTCTCCATCGTCATTGCTCCACTACTTGCTACTACATTCCTCCATCCACTCCACCTTCCCAACTCCACGTCATCGCTCTGCCTCGGCCTCCAATTCTACGACTTGCAACCAAATAAACAAAAAAAAACAAACAATATATTATATTATATTATAATATAATATTGTAATATATTAATTATAATATATTTTAAAAAAATCAAGTATTGTATTTATTATACTATAAATAATATTATAATATTTGAAAAAAAAATTAAAATATATATATATAGTTTATAAAAATATATAATAATATTAATTAATTAATTAATATATTATTAACTAAAATAGCGTTGAAACACACACCTCTACATACAAGGTCCAAGACCATGGTGGAGCTAAAAGAGAAGATCGAAAAAATGGAGGACATAAAGTCCCTTGTCGCTAACCAAGAAGGCTTGAAGGAAAAGATGCAAAATAACAATACATTACTCAAAAACGATCTTGTTTTGGTGCTAGAAAGAAGGCTCGACGACAAACTTGACATGCTAAACGAAAAACAAAAATACGTGGATGACAAAATGAGTACCATAACGCAAAACATAAACACCTTAACATAGAACATGACCACCATGACACAAAACCATAATACATTAATCGAGATGTTATAAAGGCTCATACCCAGTCCGGGCCAAGTCAGCGGTCCACACATGCTAGATGCTTCATTTCATGTTGCCACCCAGGAAACACTCGCAAAGAATCAAGAAGAATTGCAAAAAGAAATAAAGATTAAAAATGCGACGCTTAAGCAAGAGATAGAAACACAAGTACTGCCAGATAGGGAGGTACGATTAAACAGCAAAATAGATGCTATAAGTAAAATAGTAGAGAAAAGGAAAACTAAAAATCACTGCCAACAACGAAGCAATTCAGATATGTCACTTTCATCGTCCAGTAGTTCTGAGCCACCATCAAACCATAAGGCAAAAGGAAATCAACGTTGTCCTTACAAAGTGTACCCACCTAAGGCAAAAATAGAGTTGTCGAAATACAATGGGAGTGAAGACCAATGCGTTGCTTGGTTAAACAAAGCAGAATAATACTTTGACATTTACAACATTCAATCTGACGAGGAGAAGGTGAAATATGTGTCAATGCATATGGAAGGGTACGCCTATAATTGGTACTTATGGTGGAAGAGAGAGAATTTTACCTACACCTAGAACTTGTTCAAAAATGATTTTTTTAATAGATTTCAAGGAATCAAAGAAGATGAATTTTTCAGTAAACTTACCAAACTACAGCAAATCAGAAACGTTGAGGAATTCACTCATCAATGGGAATCCTTATCAACACGAGTATTTGGGTTATCTGACAAGCAAAGACTTGAAACCTATTTAGGAGGTCTTAAACCACACCTCCAAAAAGAGTTAAAGTTACATGACATACCTAACGTAGAAGTAGCAAGACGTAAAGCAAAAGCCGCAGAACGCAAATTGGAAGGAATAAAAACAAAAGGCAATAGCCATTATCGACAAGAAAAAGAGACACAATGTAGGTACTATGCAGATACTTGGTCTCCCGGCCATCAATGCCACAAACCTCAATCATACCCCTACAAAATGGAAAATAGATCAAAGTCATCTAATGGTTACTCTCTGATAATAAAAAGAAAAAGAAGAAAAACATATGTCGTTGATGAGGTGATGATTGGACCCCTGGTCATAAATGTAGGAACAATGAGACAATACAGTGCAAAATCATCAATGGAAAGGAAGTGTAAGTCTCTGCACAAGAGACCTCGTCTGATTCTAATACCGACACCAAGTCAGAATGAAGAACGACACTAGGAAAATACTTAAGCTTTGAGGACAAAGCTTCCTTAAAGGGAGTGGTAATGTAACAAATATAAATAAAATATTATTTAAATTAGTTAATTATCTTATGAAAGGGTGTAACCCTTCAGTTTACATGTTCAAAGCCTATAAAGGCAAGCTTCCCTTGTAATTATCTCATCATCCAATATATTATTATTATTCATATTTCATTATTACAATGATAGTCGGATTCGACTAACGGACAACCGGATTCGCTTGCTCTAGGGTCTGGCATAAAGGCTTGAATAAAAAACTTTGTTGACCTAGGTTAGGCAGAAATCAATAGTTAGAAAGGATTTAGTGAGGTGGGTTTTTTCAATATTCATATGTTGGGAATAAAAAATTCAAATAGCTTGAGAGATGATTGTTTTGGGAACAACATATATTTTCGTACGATGATGATGGGATTGGGAATGAGTGTAGCTATCAATATTATTTTTCTTTTGATACACTTGGTGTGATAGGGAGCCATCGAGTTCGCGGGTAATGAGAATGTCTAGTAAGGGGAGATGGCTCATTGGGTTTCATAGTGAATTGAATGTGAGAAGAAATGTTATTTAGATGGTTCGAGAAAGAGTCAATGGAAGACCAACTATGAGGCCAAATGACAAAAGTATTGTTGATGAAGCAAAACCAACATATCGGTTTAAGATGGAAATTGTTAAGAGATGATGCCTCAAAGTATTCCATGAATATATTATCTCGTACAATTTTTAGGTTTGAATCTAAAGGTGGAGGAAAGGAAAATCTTGGTAAGATTTAAAGTTTCAAAACCAAGTAATTTGGCGATGATATTAGGAGCTTCACAAATAGGAATTTTTGTGTATAAGGATACCATGTCAATTCTAACCATGAGTTCTTATTCCTATAGATGAAAATGATGATTTTTTTCATAAAATTAGTAGAGTCATTTATGAAAGAGGAAATTTTGGTAGTGAAAGGAAGAAGTTTTCTAGATAACTATCTAGACAACGCATGGGTGGGGGCTCTAATGATATTGATGATGGGTCTAAGGGTTTTATATTTCTTATGGAATTTAGGTTGACCAAAAAATATTGAGGGTTGAGGATTGTGTGGAAGAAGCCACTTTTTAAAGGTTATATCTCAGGAAGAGGATTTGATAGCATTGGATACAAGCTTCAAGATTTTGTTGAGTGGGTTTATGAAAAGAGGTTTATAAGATGATGATATATGATCAAGAAAATTTTCTTTGTAATCAAATTCATTCATGATTATAGAAGTGTCACCTTTATTATCTTTCAAAAAGATAGTGTCGGGGTTGTCATTAAGTGAACGAAGGGTTGAGACTTCGTATTTGGAGAGATTGGATTTAAATAGTTTCCCATAGCAGAGAATGCAAGATAAATATTTCGTAATATATTGTTTTTTATGAGTGGGAAAGCCGCTAATGGGTTCAACAGAGCATAGTATATATTTTTTAAAAATTCCAAATTTTCAAAATTCAAAATTTATCGTTTCCCACTAGACATGGAGCTTGATATGACCAAATGCCCCTGGTTGGACATGGAATTTGTTTTAAAATATATATATATTGATCAAAATAGATTTTAATATGACACACAATCTCTATAATATTTATTTGCATTGAAATTGATATTGAGGTGTGTTACAGAGAGGGATACGATCTCCAAATATGACACAAAGGATTTCTCTATGTACAAAACAAATGACAAAGCCACATGATCTCTATAGTAATTATTTGCATTAAAATTGACATGTGTTTTATACAAGGGTACAATCTCGAGATATGACCCAATATTGAAAGGATATCCCTTTGGAC
Source organism: Pseudotsuga menziesii (assembly GCA_001517045.1). NCBI lineage: Eukaryota > Viridiplantae > Streptophyta > Pinopsida > Pinales > Pinaceae > Pseudotsuga > Pseudotsuga menziesii. The sequence continues at coordinate 120,255 of LPNX010617185.1, read as the reverse complement.
AAGGCAAGGGATCTAGGATATGTACAAAAAAATAAAAACTAACTGAATGCAAACTATCTACAAATTTCGTCAATTAAAAATAGACTAGATAAAGACTCTCAAAATGTATAGAACTTGTTTACAATAGGACATTAGATATGATGGCCTAAACAATGTCTATCACTATATTTTCTTCAAAAACCACATTCAATGTAAAGTCCCACCTTACCAGCTACCAAAACATCTAGAAGTTAAACTCAAAATATGATTTTTTTATTACTATAATTATCATGACTAGCTCATGTATCATATCAAACTCATATTCATATAGTATTTAATGGTTATCATAATACCAGGAATCATATATTATGACTTTATCCTTTCATTAATTTCATAACACAAAATTAGTATAATAAATAAGGAGTACAATTTTTATAAGTCCTAGCCTAAGCATATATTTTCTCACAATTTGAGAGGAAGATATCATTGATTGAACTATTCCCTTTAATGAAGGAATTAGTCAAACACTTTAGTAAATAGGCCTATTATCTATATTGGAAGACTCAACCACTTGAACACACCATCTACTTAATTCAAGTATGTATGGATATCACTTCACTTCTGCACCACCATTATTTGTTTAATTTTTTCTCAAATAATTGACACTTATGCTTTTAACACTCCAACATAAAACTTGTTTGACATAACACTAATAACAATTCCAAATGAAAATTAATTTCAATTTATTAAGAACAATCTTCTACTTTTGAATATACTACATGCTCAAAAACAATAAGATCATAATAATTGGTATACTATGAATTACTCTGAATTACCCCCAGGATACGTCCCGAAATAGGTGATCAGAAATGGTTACAAAAAATTGGATTAACCCGAGCCATCACGTTGAATGCTAACAAACTCTAACAAGGAATATCAGCCATGATTTATATATAAAACAGGAAACAAGGAATCACAGGAATGCTGGATCAAAGCAGAAATGTGGCATCTGGTTGAAAGTGATGTCTCAGGGCACCTCCAAGGGTCTGGTGCTGACTCATATTGGGAGTGTTCTTCAATAGCAGAGATGAAAGAGTCTTCCTTCAACGTGGACCCTTTTTATTATACAGTTTCCCCCAAATCTTCATCATTTCACCTCTTTCAAGAGACAAATCACTCAAAAATAGGCTTCAGAGCCCCACCTTCATACCTCAAATGGTGATAGATGTGTGAAATATAGGAGATTGTTTTTAACTGACCATGTTCCCGACAAAACCCATGTGCTCCTTTGGCTAGATTCCCCTCCATATCCTCAGAAACGTCTTTTGAAGTTGATGACTATGGCGTGATTTTGAAATTATGGAAAAATACCTTGTGAAGATGGATACGATTATCCCAAACCATGGAACCTGTGTAAAATATGAGATAGGGTATTTAATAAAAGAAATTTATGAAGAAAAACCTCTCTCAGGCTCTCAAAACTATACTTGGATTCAAGAAAACAGGTCTTAGGAGGAACTGACGAGAACAATATTTTTAGAGAATAAGGCTAGAACTTGCAATCTCTATAAAATTTTGCCCAATTCTCACAAATTAAACCATTGGCACTTTCCACTAGTGAAATATTCTTTTGACCGTTGATCTCCTTGACAATTCGTATCAGGAAGACACATGCTCTTTAGAACTGAATGCTTGTAAGAGATTTCGTTAATCCCAAACCTTTGTTTTCACGTGCAAGTTCTTTACTGCAAAATGAACATGAGACATTTGATGTGTTCACTTTCCAATCAGATTGTTCACCTCATCTACTGTTTAATGCCATTTCTCTAATCTGGAAATTAAATTGCCTCGTGCATTTTTACCTTATGGACTCCCAACTCTTCACCATTTCACCCCTTTCAAGGAGACGGATTGTTGAAAATAGGCTTCAAATCCCTACCTGCATATCTCAACTGGTGATAGTTGTGCAAACACTGAGAGATTATTTTGTAATTTACCATGTTCCTCACAAAGCCCATGTTTCCATTTGGCCATATTCTTCTCCAGTTATTCAAGAACGTCTTTTTAATTTAATGACTTGGACAGATTTGCAAAATTCTTGAAAATGCCCTCTGAAGACGGCTTCGATTATACCAAACCATAGAACCTGTGCAAAAACTAGGAGAATTTATTGTATATGAGCATGGTATGAAGAAACACCTCTCAATTTCTCAAAATTCCTCTTGGTTTGGAAGAAACAGGTCACGGAAGTCAAGGACTAAACTGTCATTTCACAAAAAACGTGTTTTGATGTGCAACCTACAAAATTTCACTGAGACTTTACAACTTAAACCTCATGCACTTTACCACTGCGAGATTGATGCAGGCCATCGATTGGGATTGAAAAGATATGAGCCATTGGTTTCGTGAGCAGTCCTAAAACCATTTCGCAATGGTTTCAAAATGCTAATTTGATTACTCTTTGATTAGGCGAAACAGGTTCTGGAACGTTGGATGGAAAATGGTATGATCTACACCATTAATCCTTTATTCGGCTTTCTCTTGAGTAATATCCCACATGAATAAGGTGAATGTGTTTTCACTATTTGAATACCCCGCTAGTCTGCATATGTATTAATGAACAAAGAAAGGATAATACTCCTTGTGAGTCAAGTGCTTGGTATTTGATGGATTGTTGACTCGTGTTGTTGTTGATGTGGAAGGTGCGTTGATGTGGTAGGTGCGTGGATCTATGCATCCATATTTTTATACAGATCTCATGGGTTTAACAAAAATAAAAAAGTTTGGCAAAAAAACATGAAAATTCGACTATAAAGCCAAATTTAGATATAAAACCAATGCTCATACTTTATTTTAAAATGATTAAACCGCTCTTAAGCCTCCAGGATGCCTTTCATTTTTCCCAAATTACCAAATGAGATCATTTTCTCTTGTAAACCTGCTGGGTTGAGAAAACCAACTTATGCAAAAATAAAATTTAGCACAAGTGCTAACAGCATCTCAATGAGGAAATTAAAATGATGATCATGAGCAATGTAGTGGTCGTCCACGTAAGCGATCACAACCACTTTCAGAATCATGTTAGTAGGACTAAAGACAAAAATCTAGCACAGGGAATCCAACGGTAACCTGAATCGGAGGAAGAAGGGTACTATTCCGTGGGTAGCAGACTCAGGTCTAGTATATCAAAGAAGACACTTCAAATGAATTAATTGAAGGAAGATAAGTTTTTCATTCAGATTCATTATTTTTTATGTTAGTGCAACACCAGAAACCTAGATAGATTTCACATGACAAGAAATAGAATAACCCTCAAAATAGCCTCGATGCTTAATGCAAAATATGGTACTATTTTCGCACTATTAAATTGGGTTCTTTGACCTTCATACAAAATTAAAAGAACATGATATATTCTGCTGTAAAGTTTCAGCAGTGTAAATTTTTCTATTATTTACTAAAAAAATCCACTTTGCATTTTACTAAAGCTAACTAGTCATTATATGTGAAAACAAAAAAAATGTCTTGTTAACTTGTAATCTCTAAAGGAAGAAGAATTGCTCAATAGATAGACAAAAAAATAGAAAAAGGGAAAAAAGGGGCATATTACCTATACAATAGTACATCCATAAAGGCTGCAGAATTGAGCGAGTGCAACTTGTTTAACTGGTTCCAGTGACTGTTGAATGATGGAAAGATACCTCCCTACAGCCTGTGCTGATATTCTTGCTAATGAAATTACTAAAAGCTCCTTAGGATATTTAATTTCTTTAAATAGATCCTACTCTTTCTTTTTGACATTGTAAAGTTGGGCAAATGTTTTAGTGTATCCAATGGTTTCCTCTAAGTATGGAATTTCTATCTCCTCCACTACCCTATCTTCCTATGGCCTTGCGAGGAAATTCATAGTGCTATCAAGCATTTTTCCCTAGAGTGCAGCACAAGTGTCTTCCAAGAGTGTTGGAGATTCACATAAAAGTCTAGTAGATGCAACTGAGCACAACTTTGTCTAAAGAAATCCTATAATTGATTTCAGTGTGGTTACCTAGAACTCCTCCAAAATGCAAGGAAAATATTTGTCTGAACTCAATTGATAGAGTCAGCAAGAGCTCGAGGTTTGTGCTTCACTAGAAAAAGGGACATGAAAATTATAACTGACTTGACAAATTTCACAGTCCGCTGATTTTAGCGTAGAACGAAAAGGGCGAGCCATATGTGACATAAATAAGGAGATATAACTTCATAACTTAAATTTTCTATAATTGTCTTCAAAATGAAAAGAACTAACTGATATGTGCTCTTTGATGAAACATGCTTGTTGAATATTCCCAGCACTTGGCTCAGCGGCCCCTCCTGAGTCAGTTCCTGAGGGTCCTTTTGAAAATAGGCCTACAACAACCGTACAAGGGCTAGGACATTAGCTTTCTTTTTCCATAACTCGAGGGAGAGTACAAGATGAAAAATATGCATGTAGATTGTGGGAAGAGGAGGACAATTTATCTCAATAAGCTGAGCCAACAATTGAAGAGAATATGATACAAATTTCGTGACATCATGAACCAAAATGGTTTCTAAGACAAGAAACAGATGGTCTCATCTCGAGGGTGACCTGTTCAAGAAAGGAATGCTTAACTGTGTCTATGGTTGGGAGAAAAGTTGTCTTGCTGCATCCAGTTACTCATATCGGAGATAAGTATTTATCTCATGTTTCCATCGTTATTATATCATTTTATTTTGTATAAGAAATGGTGGTCGATTTGTTTATCCGATTCTGTATGTTTGTATGTTAGAATATTTATGCAGGATGGATGAGTGTTATAGATTATTGATCATATTTTTTGTGCTTTTTCGTTCTCTTTTTATTCATTTTCTCTTCTTCAAAAACTATGAATGTGGCTCCACGATAATGAGATGGGAGAAACCATATGCTATTTTTCAAAAAAAAAAGTGTTCACTTATTAGTGTTGATACATTATCCCATTGTTTCTGGAACAATTTTTCCATAAAGGATCTCCTTTTGATTCACTGAAAAAGGTTTCCGGATGACCAAGATAATATTGTTTTAGTCCAAGAGTTTCGCCAAGGTGAGTGCACCTGTTATTTGAATGTATATGTTTTTTATGTACATATATGTTCTTAGTTATATATCTGATTTTGGAATAATGTATACTTATTGTAAATGTGATCGATGGTTGGAGGGTGGCATCCACCCAATTTTTTTTTCTTAGTAAGACATGGTTGTAAAGGATAGCCATCATGAGCTTATTTTGAAGGGTGTAATTGGAGCCAGTGGCTTATGTTTCTATGAATTGGTGTGGTTGTAGGATGCATCCCATGGATGTCACTCCATGTGTCTTTTACTTATTTTTTATCCTCAATAACAACAGGCATTGAACAATACCAAAATCTAATTAAATGTACAACAATTAATGACATAATACTTGACAATTATAAACTATGTTTTCAATAATGTTTACGAAGTATAAGAAATTAATGTAGGACCTTAATCACACTAAGTATGATGACCATAGATGCATTATTCTGGCACTCCATACAATTCCAACCTCAAATTTTCTTTTATAGAGTTTATTAAGTGTTGATATTATTTAACTAAGGGCAACGAATCATTTAATTAAGAGTCACAACCGTAGTAATGTTTCTTAAGTTAGACCTTTAATTAATCCTTGAATGGTTAGTTGGAATACCCTTTCTTTCATGTAATTCCATTGTGCTTAAAAAAAAATTAGGGCCTTTTTCCTTGTCATAAGGGTTGAGGACACTACATTGACCATGCATCTTTTATCACCTTGTCATTACTTTACTTAGACAAATAAAGGGTCTAGAAACATTTTCATATCGCCCAAATTTGTTATAGGGATTTTGGAAACATTTTTTTTGTTACATGTGGATTTTGGAGTCACTTCTATCCACAAATGCGGGTATTGTATTATTACTTCTTCTCCATATCCACATTACTAGTTTCACTTTCATTAAATACATTACATAAAAAAATCCAGATATTCAATTTCATTAAACTCCTAGAGGATATTACACTCTTCTACTCAAGAGAATATCTTTACCAATATCATATTTGAAAGCATTTTACTATCTCTCCGAACTTTTTTCAACCACCATGGATTGTAGGACTTCTAGTAGAATGAGCACTAGAAATCCACATTCAAACAATCCTTCTCTCAATCTTCCACCATGTCCTCGACATCATGGTAATGTATCTTATTGAGCAATAAAGGAGATCTCTCTATCCCTTACAAAGTTAATTAACAAACAAATTTGTACTCCCGCTCCATTTCAATTAGACACGTATTTCTCTTCCGAATTATGGAGACCAAATGCAAGAAGAAATTCTTGACTCATTGATCTAGAACCTCATTCCCTACTTTCAATTGTGCCCAAACATCACTAAATATCAACAGCTAAAATTTGCAGAATGCCATCTAGAAGATGTGTACTTCAAATGGTGGCATTTTCACTCCAAACATTATCTCGTCGCTACTTGGGATGCTTTCATCCAATTTTTTCATAGTCATTTCTATCCTTCTAAGTACCTATAACATTTCATGTTCCATCGGTTCCAATTTCACTATTATCTATGCCAAACTGTACATCATTATATTGACATATTCACCAAACTCATGATTAAACTACATTGGAGACTTCTAAGAGGTACTTATTCTGAATTTAATTCTAATTTATTGAGTGCTTTTTGCAATGAAGTGGCCTTGTTTAAGAGTAGCACCCTCGGTTAGTAATATATTTGAGCCATTCTTGTGGAAAGTGAGATGGAACATTATCCAGGTCTCCCTTCCTTTTTATCCCCAATCCCACCCCATCTCAACAATAAGCCATCCATTCTAATCCTCCAACAATCCTATCCCTCACCATAGTGTTGTAGTGTGACATTCCAACATGGCCATCTAATTCTTCCACTTTCACATCCCCCTATACTCCACCACATAGAATTACATTGTGTTCTTATTATCACTACTAGTCATCCCACTACAACATTGTTGCTCTACCCTCTTGAATACATGCATGCATATTTCACCCAACCCCATGAAAATTAAATCCCATTCCTTCACATCTCATGTAGTCCCGACCACAACACTCTATGTTCCCCATCATAGATTTACAGAACATTCCTCTATTGGTTTTAGACTCTCTAATGTTAAATCAAACAATCTTGCTCAACCTCCTCCTCCTTGTTTCATATGGACACCCTCTCCACCTTCTTTCCCCTTGGTTGTGAAAACATAGTCATTGCACAACTCATCTCCTTTCTCTCACTATCAACTTACCAATGTCTCTCTACCCATACTATTGTTTAAAACCATGGAGCACCAACATAGTACAATACTAATTCCAACACTCTAATCAATACAATGGGATACCACTCTGTTAGGTTGATACTATGGTAAATAGGGAAATTGGAAAACACACAACAATATAGACAATGAAACACATAAATACAAATGGAATAGCATGAAATCACAGTTTATTCTCATTAATTAATGTACATATATGCAATGACAAGTGACCCTTGGAGCTCATTCCAAATGGTCTCTTGGAGTCCCAAATGACTCTTCACCTTAACTCATGACTCTTAGTATTCTTCTCACGTGAATAGGGAGCAGATAATACAATAATGTGATAATGTTCCTAACCCTAATGTTCCCAAGAGTTTCCCCCTTAATCCAAAGGGGTTTTATGAGTCCAAGAATAAGAGTTGAATAAAAGGCTTAGCAATCTGACTATGCCATGCATGTTAGTCGAATCTGACTTCTTCTTCTAAGTACAAGTGCTCTCTAATGTAGTTTTTTTGGCTTACCACCAACTAAATGGGGGATAGTAGAAGATGAAGTCTTCTACCATGTGAGTGGTTTAAAGCTAACCACAAGTTCTTGATATCAGCAACTGGAAATCATGAACCATGAAGGTGATTTAAGGTTGACCACAAACTCTAAAACTTGGCTTGAAAGCTCATAGGTTCTTGGAACATTCCAAAAGGCTAGCAGAAAATGTATGCTTTCTACTAAATGAGTGGTTTTAAGTTGACCACAAACTCTTAAACTTTTCTCAAAGGCTAAGGGGCTCTTGGTGGAACATTCTCAAAGGTTAGTAGAATTTGATGCAATATTATACTAGCATGATAGTCGTGGTTCTAGCTCTAAATCTGGTGGCAATTCTGTGTGTGGTAGGATCAACTACAAGATGTGAGGAGAAAACGATATATCAACTACAAGATGTGTCAATACTCGTGAGTGAATGAAGTCTCTCGTATGACTTATAGCTTTCTAGTTCTTGAAAACCATTGCCAAAAAGCAATCCACCCATAGTGAATCTTCTCTCTTGCAAGTTTCTTCAAAATGAAGCATGTCTCATTAGTTCATATGTTTTCAACAATGCTTCCAAGGGTGAAGATCAAAATAATGATCTTTCATGTGGACAAACTCTGAACTAGAACGGATGAAGTTGAACTCTTGTTTAGGTATCTAATGCTTTAAAACTTTATGGGTTTGGATAAATCACAGATGTCAAATGTCAATTCCTTGTCATATCCAAGGCCAATTATGTGCTTGTTATTCTTGATTTATTCCCAAGGTATGATGATGGGATTGCGAAGAATAAGGAGGTCCTCTATATGCATGTCTTTATCTTCATTTTGTTTCTCTTCTGATGGGCTGTAATTGATTTTCTTATGTGATTGTGAAGTGGCATCATTCAGAAAAGGTTGCTGAATGAAATCATGAAGATGATTATTGTGAACATGAAAAAGTTCAAAATGTGTTTCTTCTCGTATGACTTATGACTCAAGTTGTAGAAACCCAAGAGTGTATTAAGAATCTTGCACACAATCCGGGATATGAGTAGGTGGATTTTTCCACCAAGATAGAGTTGTTGAAAGATAAAAGCAATAGAGTATTTAATAACTCTACCAAACTATTCATTTTTGAAATTGATAACTTTAAAAAACTCACTCAAATACAAATACAAAAGGGTCTCTTTCAACTTGCCCTTTTACTTAAAAGACTCAACAACTAAACTACAATTTAGAAAATGGAGAGTTGTCCAGCTGAGCCTAGATTGCACCCAATAAAATGCAGCTCAATTCAGTTGAAATGACCAGTGAACTTAAAAAAAACACAGTTTGCAAGTTATAAATGTGAATGTGAATGTTCTCCAAAAATGAATGGTTTTCCTCAGAGTTCACTAGTGATGATGATCGACAATCCAATCAAATAAAAATCTCTATTATGGAGATATATAGTAAACACAATTAATCAATATGCAGCAACTCGAGTTTGGAAAGATGATCTGCAATCACTACCGTGGCTCTATAATAATTGGAGTCTCCCTAATACATGGGCTCTTGTCATATGCTCAACTGTTGGGCATTGTTTCCAAGAGTCTCCTCAAAATTCCTGAAGCTGGTTATGTGTTACGCAAATCAGAATAGAATGTAACTAGGTGATATTTTAACAAATACCATTATTTTCATATTCTTCCAACATTACCTTGAGCTTCACCTTTGATTATTACCTCGACAAAGTTACTCACCAACATGGACAAATATTTTGATTATTAGAAAAATATGAATGATGAGGTTTCAACCCAAATACAATTTGTGTTTGCTTGGAGTAATTGGCGAGCTACTATTGTTTCTCTTTCAATGTGTCGATCAGGAGCCATCTTCCGTGTAGTGATTGAATGAATAAGATATTGGATGAATGAATATGGACCCTTAATGATTTCTTGATCAGTAGTAGTTTGGAAGGATCGACGCAGCGGTTCCAAAATTGCTCTTGCATATGTCAGGGTGTAGACGTAGCACGCTTCAACAATTATTTCACCAATAGGTAAAGTCTTAAATACATTCAATCATAAAGAGAGGTATCTCCACAATTCCTTGAGGCTACAACAATTATCAATTGCGGCAATGATCTGAAGAAGAGATCGCACTTCAAGCAATGTGCTTGCTTACTTGAAACTCTAGAGTTGGCACACATTTTCTTTTACCTATCTTTCTTTGATATGAGAACACTCTAACAACCAATGGATTGAGACTGAAGTGTCATTTTTCTAAAATAAATCCTAAATAGATCCCTTTCTCTATTATCCTTCGTCTCTCTGTCATCCTTCATTAATGATTTTCAATAAATTAAAATAATTGAACAATGTTATTGAGCCTAAAGTGTTATTTGTCTAAAATAAATCCTAAACAGATCCCCTTCTCTATTATCCTTCCTTTCTCTGTCATACTTCATTAATGATTTGCAATAAATTAAAATAATTGAACAAGGTTCTTGTTAGAGTTAGACTAATGCTCACTGTTTTAAATAAATTCATTAAGCACATATGAGTAATTTCTCAAGTAAACATGTGTGTAGTTGTCATTATACATTTTAAAATCTTCATAGCCATTCATATCCATTAGTATATATTAGTGTATAAAATAATTTAATCAAACTTAGTAAAATTCATTATATTCACCATGAACATTGTAACATTCACAATATATAACATTAAATCCACATCATGAATGTAAAAACTGATAAATACGCTCATATACGCATGATGAAAGTCATTTATTTGTATTGTAAATAGGTCCAACTACACATTTTTATACAAAATGGAACATAGTTTGTGATACATATAATGGATGCTCATTCCCAAAAATGGAATAAGGGTACTAGATCTAGCATCCTAGACACAAATAAACTTATTGTGCCCAAAATAGATAATGTACATAGTGGGTTTCTCAAACACTTTGGTCACCATCAACGCCCTCAAGATAATCTCTAAAATCAATATTTCTCCTCTTCGATCTGTAGGAAGTTTGAACCTTCTTGCATCTAGGTGTAGACTATTTCTCTAGGCTATGAAAAAGAAACAACAACATATCAATTTTTCCCACAATTCTATCAGTTAGGATATTAAAAAATACAATTAGAATTCAAATCTTAAATACTCACATAAGACAGATATTATATCGTAATGGGGTTCCGTGACTCCTTGATCCATGCCTCTCAATAATGCCTCCCTGCAACAATTTTAAAAAAATACATAAAAAACAAAATGTGTTATTTTATGAATTTTAATCATGCAACTGATAAGATTTTAATGAACTTATAAATTTAACCATGAAGATTAACTTAAATATTTTTCCAAAAACATCACTTAAATAAAAATACTTTAAAAGCAATGTTTATTTAAAATTTTACATTTGAGTTCACTTAAATATATACTCAATATTTTACCATCATTTACTAAAAATACTATCCTCGATTTTTTTTTTATCTCATACAGGGTCCTCCATCGAGCCATGGAAAGTGTGTTTGTAGTGAGAGCATCGATGGGGTAATACTCAACTGTTAGAAGAATCCTTTGTGTGACTGGTTGTCATGGAAGGTCCATGATCACTAGGTCCTAAAGGACATACACATCAGGGTTTTCCATATTGATCACTGGGGTCTAAAGGACCTGCACATGAGGGTTTTCCATATTGATCACTTAGGCCTAAAGGACATCCACATGAGGGTTTTCCATATTTCTCTAATGGGTCATGTTGGGATGACAACCAATATGAACCATGGTGCAATACACTATGTAAGATGTGATAATGTAGTGGTAGTTTCAGCCAGGTGAAATAGTAAATAACATAAAACCTGCAACATCTTACTTGATTTTTCACTTTGTCAAAAGAGTTTCTTATTGTTTTGCAATATGTCCACATTAAACTAACTCTTGTACATTAAACAATAATTACAACATCTTACTTGACTTTTGACTTTGTTGAAAGAGTTTCTTATAGTTTTACAACATGACCACATTAAACTAACTCTTTAACCTTCAACAATAATTAAAGTCCTCATAGCTTAAAGCAACTAATTTAACCAACTCTTAAATAATTTTTTTGAAGATTCTGAACATTAAACAATAAATTCAAATGCACATAGCTTAAAGAAACTAATTGAACCAATTTCTAAATAATTTTCTTGAAGAATGTGTTATCAAGAAAGTGTTCCTTCCTCACAGGTTTAGTTGTTAGTAAACTATCTTAAGAGATGCACCCATATTCTTTATAAGTTGACCACTTTATAAATAATTTCATTGATACAAAACTCTAACTAGAAATGATGCCCAAAAGAAAATCATCTAAGATATGATACTATACTTCCAATCAAATCAAATGTTGAGCACATAAAACTAATAATCCCCATTAGTAACATAGATGATCTAGATTGTTTGGTTCCATAAATATGCTGATAGATATGACAAAGAAATGTTATCTAGATTCATAACTTAAACTTAAGTAAATAACAACTAGCTTAAATCATAACTACCTATATTCAATTTTGTTTGTGATCAAACTGGATTGTTTTGAGTACGGTTTATCTTTAGTACATTTTCAAATCGAACCTGCCAAACCAACTTGGGTGCCTGTCCCCAAACCAGATAGGTGCCATGAATGAAGAAGCTGCAAATGTTCCGATGTAAAGAAAGGGGTTCAAAGATGTAGATACCTGGCCCAATTCTTATTTGGTTGTAATTAGGTTGTCGTTATCATATGGAGGAATACTTTCGAATCAAACCACTAGCTGGAAATCGATCTCCCATCAGGGTGGAATTCAAGAGATGGAACCACTAACATAAAGTGCTTATTCATTTTCTTAGAATCTAAGCTTTGGTACTTGATCGAGAAAGCAGCACTGGAGCAGGGACGAATGAAGAGGGTGCGGATGCTAGGTACTATGGTTCAATGGGTGAGGATGCTAGGTGAGGAAATTCATAAAATTGAGCTCCTTCGAAATAAGGTTGAGGTTCAATCCTTTCTGGGGAAGGAGAATTTTATGAAAAGGTTCATTCCTACCTTTGTTTAAATAGTAAGGTGTATAACTAACATGCTGGGAAAGGACAAAGAGATCAAGTGGACACCTGGAGAAAAATAATCCTTTGAAGATATCAAGAAGGCTATTTTTGAAGCCCATGTGCTAGCAAGCCGAGACTTCTCTAAATATTTTCTCATATTCTCATTTTCTTCATAACATACCATGGTTGGGGTATTGTTACAAAAGAATAATGAGGGAAATGAAAAACCCATTGATTTCTACATAAAAACTCTGAGATATGCTCCTCTTAAGTACAACATCCTGGATAAGAAAGCTTATGCTCTAATGCAAGATTTGAAGTAATTTCGAGTGTACATCCTGCATTCTCATATCATTTCTCATGTCCCCACCAGCGCGGTAAAATATAGTCTGACCCAACCAGAACCTGAGGGATGAAGAGTAAAATGGATAATAGTCTTGCTTGAATGTGACTAGGAGATCAAACCCACAAAACTAATTAAAGGCTAGGGACACGGCAAAATCATGGAACAATATAACAGTGACACTCTCAGCCTACACAAGATTGATGAGTTGACAACAGAGGAGAAAATTCCTAAGGAACAAACAAATCCACAAGTAGCTAAGCATTTCCTATCATCTCCATGGTACACTGACATCATCTTTGTGTTACAGCATATGCAAGCCCCACAGGGTGTGGATAGAACAAGGGCTAGATTTCTTAATCAAAAATAATCAAGGTTTTACTTCTTAAATGGAAAATTGTATTGGAAAGAACCTGGAGGGGTTCTATTGAACTATGTAAATGAGCAGGAGGAAAAGAAGCTCATTGAAGAATTCCATGCAGGATAATGTGGAGGTCATCGTTATTGAAAGGCCACTATGAACAAGATCATGAGGGCAGGAGTTTACTGGCCCACTATATTTTCTGATACCCACAAAGAGGTTGCTTCCTGCCATAACTGTCATATCTTTGAAGGGAGGAGGAAGCTTCTACCATTGCCTTTGATTCCCATACATGTTGAGGCCCCTTTCCAACAATGGGATTTGGATTTTATTGGATAGATAAACCCATCTTCCTCAGGACAATATAGGTGGATCCTCACTGCCACTGATTATTTCACATAATGGATTGAAGCCATCCCAACTAGACAGGCCATTGAGACAATGATTATGCAGTTTCTAGAAGAGCACATTTTCACGTGCAAGTTCTTTACTACAAAATGAACACGAGCCATTTGATGCATTTCACTTTCCAATCGGACCATCCACCTCATCTACTATTTAACACCATTTCTATAATCTAGAAATTAAATTACCTGGTGCATTTTTACCTCGTGCACTCCCAACTCTTCACCATTTCACCCCTTTCAAGGAGACGGATTGTTGAAAATAGGCTTCAAATCCCTACCTGCATATCCCAACTGGTGATAGTTGTGCAAACACTGAGAGATTATTTTGTAATTAACCATGTTCCTTACAAAATACATGTTCCCATTTGGCCATATTCTTCTCCAGTTCTTCAAGAACATTTTTTTAATTTGATGACTCGGATGGATTTGCAAAATTCTTGAAAATGCCCTCTGAAGACGGCTTTGATTATACCAAACCATAGAATCTGTATAAAAACTGAGAGATTTTATTGTATATGAGCATGGTATGAAGAAACACCTCTCTCAATTTCTCAAAATTCCTCTTGGTTTGGCAGAAACAAATCACGGAATTCAAGGACTAAACTGTCATTTCACAAAAAAACATGTTTTGATGTGAAACATACAAAATTTCATTGAGACTTTACAACTTAAAGCTCATGCACTTTACCACTGTGAGATTGATGCATACCATCGATTGGGATTGACAAGATATGAGTTGTTGGTTTCGTGAGCGGTCTTGCTTGCTCTTTGATTGGGCGAAACATGTTCTGGAGTGTTGGATGGAAAGTGGTATGATCTACACCATTAATCCTTTATTCGGTTTTCTCTTGAGTAATATCCCACATGAATAAGGTGAATGTGGTTTCATTGTTTACATACCCCGCTATTCTACTTATGTATTAAGGAACAAAGAAAGGATAATACTCCTTGTGAGTCAGGTGCTTCGTCTTTGATGGATTGCAGACTCGTGTTGTTGTTGATGTGGCAGGTGCATTGATGTGGTGGGTGTGTGGCTCTATGCATACATATTTTTATACAGATCTCATGGGTTTAACAAAAATAAAAAACTTTGGCAAAAAAACATGAAAATTCGACTATAAAGCCGAATTTAGATATAAAACCAATGCTCATACTTTATTTTAAAATGAGTAAACCGCTATTAAGCCTCCATGATGCCTTTCTTTTTTCCCAAATGACCAAATGAGATCATTTTCTCTTGTAAACCCGCTAAATCGAGAAAACCAACTTATGCAAGAATAAAATTTAGCACAAGTGCTAACAGCATCTCAATCAGGAAACTAAAATGATGATCATGACCAATGTAGTGGTCGTCCATGTAAGTAATCACAAACACTTTAGGAATCATGTTAGTAGGACTAAAGACAAAAATCTAGCACCAGGAATCCAACGGTAACCTGAATCGGAGGAAGAAGGGTACTAGTCGGTGGGTAGCATACTCCGGTCTAGTATATCAAAGGAGACACCTGAGATGACTTAATTAAAGGAAGATAATTTTTTTATTCAGACTCTTTATTTTTTATGTTAGTGCAACACTAGAAACATAGATAGATTTCACATGACAAGAAATAGAATAACCTTAAGAATAGCATGGATGCTTAATGCAAAATATGGTACTATTCTGGTTGGTAATTTCTGGAGCCAACAATGGCCAATTTCACACCGTTAAATTGGGTTCTCGGACCTTCATACAAAATTAAAAGAGCATGATATATTCTGCTGTAAAGTTTTAGCAGTATAAATTTTTCTATTATTTACTAAAAAATTCCACTTTTCATTTTACTAAAGCTAACTAGTCATTATATGTGAAAACAAAAAAAAAATGTCTTGTTAACCTCTACTCTCTAAAGGAAGAAGAATTGCTCAATAGATAGACAAAAAAATAGAAAAAGAAAAAAAAGGGCATATCACCTATACAATAGTACATCCATAAAGGCTACAGAATTGAGAGAGTGCAGCTTGATTAGTTGGTTCCAGTGACTATTGAATGATGGAAGGATACCTCCCTGCGGCCTGTGTTGATATTCTTACTAATGAAATTACTAAAAACTCCTTAGGATCTTTAATTTCTTTAACTGGATCATGCTCTTTCTTTCCGGCATTGTAAAGTTGGGAAAATGTTGGAGTGTACCCAATGGTTTCCTCCAAGTATGGCATTTCTATCTCCTCCTCTACCCTATCTTCCTTTGTCCTTGCGAGGAAATTCATAGTGCTATCAATCATTTTTCCCTAGAGTGCAGCACTAGTGTCTTCCAAGAGTGTTGGAGGTTCACATAAAACTCTAGTACATGCAACTGAGCACAACTTTGTCTCAAGAAATCCTATAATTGATTTAAGTGTGGTTACCCGGAACTGCTCCAAAATACAGGGAAAATATTTATCTGAACTGAATTGATAGAGTCAGCAAGAGCTCGAGGTCCGTGCTTCACTAGAAAAAGGGACATGAAAATTATAACTAACTCGACAAATTTCATAGTCCTCTGATTTTAGCGTAGAATGAAAAGGGCGCTCCATATGTGACATAAATAACTTGAATTTTCTATAATTGTGTTCAAAATGAAAAAACCTAATTGATATGTGCTCTTCAATGAAACATGCTTGTTGAATATTCCCAGCACTTGGCCCAGCGGCCCCTCCTAAGTCAGTTCCTGAGGGTCCTTTTGTAGATAGGCCTGCAACAACCGTACAAGGGCTAGGACATTGGCTCTGTATTTCCAAGACACACGGGAGAATAAATTATGAAAAATATGCATGTAGATTGTGGGAAGAGGAGGACAATTTATCTGAGTCAGCTGAGCCAACAACTGAAGAGAATATGGTACAAATCAAATGACATCATGAACCAAAATGGTTTTTAAGACAGGAAACAGATGGTCTCATCTCGAGGGTGATCTGTTCAAGAAAGGAATGCTTAAATGTGTCTATGGTTGGGAGAAAAGTTGTCTTTTTGCAATGAGTTTCTCATATCAGAGATAAGTATTTATCTCATGTTTCCATCGTTATTATAACATTTTGTTTTTTATAAGAAATGGTGGTCGATTTGTTTATCCGATTTTGTCTGTTTGTATGTCAAGAATGCGAGCTAGTTAAAGCTGAGCACGAGCATCCTTGAAGATTTCTACAGCCATTGCCCATTCCAGAATGGAAATGGGAGGTTATCAGTGTGGACTTTATTACTGGCTTAACAAAAAGAAAGAAGCAAAACGATTCCATCTTCGTAGTCATTGACAAGCTATCAAAGGCAAAACACTTCATCCCCGTGAAATCGACATACAAGGCTATGAACATTGCCGATATCTTCCTGAGAGATATATTTATATTGCATGAGATACCCAAAGTGTTTATCTCAGATCGAGATGTTAAGTTTACAAGAAAATTTTGGAAATCTTTATTCTCTGGATTAGAGACGCAGTTGAACTTTAGCACTGCTTATCACCCACAAACGGATGGGCAGACTAAAAGAGTAAACCAAATTGTTGAAGACGTCCTTTGAATGTATGTCATGAACAACCCCACCAAGTGGGAGGATTATCTGCATCTTGCAGAGTTTGCATATAACAACGGGTATCAGGCTTCCACCAAGATGAGTCCTTTCGAGGTACTCTATGGACGGAAGTGTAGGACCCCAGCTACTTGGGACAGTCCGGTGGATCGGCTCATGTTAGGGCCTGACCTCTTATTGGACTTGGAATAGTTAGTTACCAAGGTCCAATTACTCTTCTCCATTATAGCAAGGTTCCCTTCTCGCATAATCTCAAGGTATAAATAAATTATTTAAGAGCATGGATATTCTTAAACCAATACAGGTATATTCTCAATGTACCCAAAGTTAGTCCATGGTGTGGATATGCTTGATTCAGGTTAGTAATGAAACCGAGAGACATGAGAAAATACAGTTACCAAGTCTGCAATAACAAAACAAAAAGCAGGGACTACATATTATTATCCACATCCATTGTTTAAATGCAAGAATTCAAGGTTAGCTAATGCATTTTTCATTCATATCCTAGGCAAACGAATTAACTTCAAGATATGCAACAAATAAGAAATCAAGAGGGAACTATTTGCTCATATTCATAAATCCACTATTTAACTCGCAGAATTCAAAATCAATGAATTCCACTCCAATCAAAGGAATAAGAGACTAACTTCAGATCATTCAAACTAATAACAGCTTACAGGCAATGGGGCTCCTATTATGAACTTACATAGATATATGCTACCACCCAAGGAATGTGGTTAAGTGATAGAGAGTGTTTCCTACCCATTGATTTAGTGCTGACCGATGATATAAGTCCTCCATCGAAGGACATCTTAGCACAAGAAAGGGTTGTAAGCCAAACCTTCACTTCTACTCAACATGCAAATGGGGACTACTTTTGCTTAATAAATAATGGTTTCATACCTCTAAAAGGGATAAGGATACTCCAAATATACATATCATGTATCCTCTATAGTGTTTTGATAGAAAACCTACTTATATACTGCAAAACAATCTAAGTTGTAAACATCACTTACAATAATATCAGAAAATCTCTCCACCATATATAAGGGGTGTAATTTGTGGTCATTATATTTGTTACCTTCAAGCATCCATCTCTTTACTAAGTAACCTCTATAATAATGTGCAGATTTTCCAACAATATGTCATACAAATTATTCTCACAGCTTCATACCTGAGTAGGAATATATATATACATCTATATATTCAGGAGACAATAATCAAGCTTTAAGAAAATCGCTAACCACAAGTGTGTATACCAAAACAAAGAGATTTACCCATACTGTACTCTGAGAATGAATCCAAATCCTATGCAGTATACTACCCTTTAGATCATAAGTGGTATCAAACTCGCATACTCCATATCTATACAAGAGTTCCGAAAATAATTACTAACATCATTTTACCCAACGGAAATGTATGACCCAACTTTTCTTCTTCGGATCCATACAAGAACCAACAGAGACATTGGGTCTACCTACATTTCGACTCTACAAATTTTCGATCAACAATTACTGATTTCGATATTTACAATGCATAAATTGGATCTTATATTTTGTACAAGTCTTATATGAAGTCTCTACACTGGACAATGCAAACATTGGATCTGAGCATTGAGACCCTACTCTTCAAGGCGAGGCTTATATTTTTAATACTTATAATGTATACATGGATCTACACTTCTTAAAAAAAACTTATATTAAATCAATACATTGGTCAGCGCATGCAAGGATTAGCTCCAACATAAGGAATAAAATGCACCCATAGGTTTTCTTCCACATATGCAATGAAAAATCCCTAAAATATAAACACGAAAAGCTAGATCGTAGCCAGACACACAACCATGTATTAACTCCAAAGTACAAATGCATGTGGTTTTAAAAATCCCCAAAATGTAAACAAAGAATGTTGGATCGAAGCCAAACACACAGCCAGTTACTAACTCCAGAGAAAACTGCATATGTGGTTTATTCTATCTTTATAATGAAATTATAAACACAAACGAAAATGCTCGATCCATACATAAAACCACACACAGTCAGGTTTTATAGCATTCAGAATAATCACACAGTCAAGGGAAAATATTAGTGGAATCATTTAAAAATAACAACGAGAGGGACACCTCTTACCCAAATAGTTATCAACCCGTCTTTCCAAGAGGCCGAGCAAGGATTGAAGGTAAGGTATATCACAGTCTAAAAACTTAAGATTGTGGCTGGGCCTCAAAATTAAATGAGTATAAGCTTAGGGCAGCGATATCTAGTTGAGATCTCATCTTAGACGCTAAGGACGCTTTAACCACACAACAAGCCATGGATTTAAGTGTCGATTCGGAGCCATCATCTATGTAGTGAATGAATGAATAAGAGCTTGGATGAATGAATATGGACCCTTGATGATTTCTTGATCAGTTGTAGTTTGGAAGGATCGACGCAGCGGTTCCAAAATCGCTCTCGCATATGTCAATGTGTAGACGACGCTTCAACAATTATTTCACTAGTAGTTAAAGTCTTAAATGTGTTCAATGATAAAGAGAGGTATCTCCACAACACCTTGAGGCTGGAACAATTATCAAGAAGAGGTCGCACTTCAACCAATGTGCTTGCGTACTCAAAACTCTAGAGTTGGCAAACATTTTCTTTTAACTATCTTTCTTTGATATGAGAACACTCTAACAACCAATGGACTGAGCCTGAAGTGTCGTTTTTCTAAAATAAATCCTAAATAGATCCCTTTCTCTGTCATCTTTCATTAATGATTTGCAATAAATTAAAATAATTGAACAATGTTATTTAGCCTAAAGTGTTATTTGTCTAAAATAAATCCAAAATAGATCCCCTTCTCTGTTATCCTTCCTTTCTTTGTCATACTTCATTAATGATTTGCAATAAATTAAAATAATTGAACAATGTTCTTGTTAGAGTTAGACCAATTCTCACCATTTTAAATCAATCCTTTAAGAACATATAAGTAATTTCTCAAGTAAACATGTGTAGTTGTCTTTATACATTTTAAAATCTTTATAACCATTCATATCCATTAGTATATATTAGTGTATAAAATAATTTAATCAAACTAAATCATTATATTCACCATGAACAATGTAACATTCATAATATATAATATTAAATCCACATCATGAATGTAAAATCCACATCGTGCCCAAAACAGATAATGTAAATAGTGGGTGTCTCAATCACTTTGGTCACCCTCAATGCCTTCAAGATCATCTCTAAAATCAATATTCCTACTCCTACTCTTGGATCTGTAGGAAGTTTGAACCTTGTTGCATCTAGGTGTAGACTATTTCTCTAGGCTATGAAAAAGAAACAATAGCATATCAATTTTTCCCACAATTCTACCAATTAGAACATTAAAAAATATAGTTAGAATTCAAATCTTAAATACTCACATAAGACAGATATTATATTGTAATGGGGTTCCATGACTCCTTGATCCATGCCTCTCAACAATGCCTCCCTGCAACAATTTTAAAAAAATACATAAAAAACAAAATGTGTTATTTTATGAATTTTAATTATGCAAGTGATAAGATTTTAATGAACTTATAAATCCAACCATGAAGATTAACTTAAATATTTTTCCAAAAACATCACTTAAATAAAAATACTTTAAAAGCAATGTTTATTTAAAATTTTACAATTGAGTTCACTTAAATATATACTCAATGATTTACCACCATTTACTAAAAATACTATCCCCATTTTTTTTTTATCTCATACATGATCCTCCATCCAGCCATAGAAAGTGTGCATGTAGTGAGAGCATCGATGGGGTAATACTCAACTGTTAGATGAATCCTTTGTGTGATTGGTTGTCATTGAAGGTCCATGATCACTCGGGCCTAAAGGACCTGCACATGAGGGTTTTCCATATTGATCACTGAGGCCTAAAGGACCTCCACATGAGAGTTTTCCATATTGCTCTAATGGGTCATGTTTGGATGACATCCAATATGAACCGTGGTGCAATACAGTGTGTAAGATGTGATAATGTAGTGGCAGTTTTAGCTAGGGGAACTANCATGAGAGTTTTCCATATTGCTCTAATGGGTCATGTTTGGATGACATCCAATATGAACCGTGGTGCAATACAGTGTGTAAGATGTGATAATGTAGTGGCAGTTTTAGCTAGGTGAACTAGTAAATAACATAAAACCTGCAACTACTTGATTTTTCACTTTGTCAAAAGAGTTTCTTATAGTTTTGCAATATGTCCACATTAAACTAACTCTTGAACATTAAACAATAATTACAACATCTTAGTTGATTTTTCACTTTGTCAAAAGAATTTCTTATAGTTTTACAACTTGTCCACATTAAACTAATTCTTAAACCTTAAACAATAATTCAAGTGCTCATAGCTTAAAGCAACTAATTTAACCAACTCTTAAATAATTTTTTTGAAAATTGTGAAAATTAAACAATAAATTCAAATGCACATAGCTTAAAGCAACTAATTTAACCAATTTCTAGCTGTAAGTCGATCTCCGATCAGGATGGAATTCAAGAGACGGAACCACTAACATAAAGTGCTTATTCATTTGCTTAGAAGCCAAGCTTCGGTACTTGATCGAGCAAGCGGCACTGGAGCAGGGACGAATGAAGAGGGCGCGGAAGCTAGGTACTGAAATCGGGTATTGATCAATGGGTGAGGATGCTAGGTTACCAGATTCTGAAATCGGGTATTGATCAATGGGTGGGATTACCAGGTTACCAGGTTCTGAAATCGGGTATTGATCAACGGGTGGGGTTACCAGGTTCTGAAATCGGGTATTGATCAATGGTATCTCCCTCCTGCTGCAACCTTTGCCTCTATCTCTACTTCTGGGTCTTGATCTCCAACTCGAACTGATGCCTGATTTAACTATTTATATTCGATTTTGTTTCTGAATCAAACTCACTGATTTAACTATTTATATTCAATTTTGTTTCTGAATCAAACTCGATTGGTTGTTTTGAGTATGGTTGAAATATGAAAATAAAATACTTCATCAAATAATAAAATAAAATAAAAAATCATTTTGCTTATATAAATCTTACAGTAAACAATATATTTACCTAAAAGCATGTGTCCTCTATGAAATGTACACAGAATTGCATCTTACACAAAATCTAATAACAAGTTTAAGGCACATCACATTTATACTCACTTTACTCCTCTTACGCACCTCTAATACTAGAGTAGTGAATCCCAACATTGAAAGCTTCGAGTCCTATTTCCCACAGATAGATACTGTTTTACATATGAACTAATTTAAACCGAGCAAAACCGTTTTGCTAATTAATAAACTAATTTAAACCGAGCAACGCAGTAACAAATAAGAATAATATAAGAAAGCTAAATTTCAGTTTGGCAGTTACTTCCGTAATTCAAGGAACAAGATTGAACCGCTAGGTTATGTTGGTTGCGAGTCTGCGACGCAAGCCATCCATCCTCTTCAAGAAGAGGCAGATACGCCATCGTTTCCATCTAATTGAAAGCGGCTCAATTGACTGATCAGATCTTCTGCTTCGCCATCATCTAATTCAACGCGCATGCGGCAGAATTGAGTGATGAGTTCATTTTCTACGTCTACGGAGACAATGTCTACAAGTTTCGCCAAGTCCTCGTCCTTCCTCAGCACCAGCTCAACGTGGCGGGAATGGATTACCGAATTATTGCTCTCGCGGGCAGCGTTTCCGGCCAATTCCAACACCTCGGCGGCGATATATTGGATGACGGCGGCAAGGTAGATGGCCACCCACTGTCCAACCGGCTTGCCATAGCGCCACTTTCTCAGATATCTGTTGGCCCACCCCACCGGAAACTTCAATCCCGCCTTCACAGTTCTGCTCACCGCCTCCTTCTTCCTCGTCGATCCTCCAACTCCCTTCCCGCTCTTATCTCCTGAGTCCTCCATTTTGTTAATACCCTAATGTCGCTAATCACAGAATGAAAGCATGAGTTGACAAGCTGTATAGCAGAATGAAAGCTCGAGTTGACAAGCTGAATGAGCCGTGAGCTACCGGAGCGGGAGAGCGTTTAAATAGGCCAACAATACTTGTTATGCTATCAAGCATTTAATGCGAAGTCGCACTGTCCGCCATCGGATCGCTCTTTGGAACGGATCCGAAGGCACAGGCGGTCGCATTAAATGCTCCATAGCATAACAAGTATTGCTCACCGTTTAAATAGATGGAAATGTTCAATACATTTGACCCAATCTAGCCGACTCATCATAATTTACCCAAAGGAAGAACCTTGTTTAAGCTTACCCAAAGGAAGAACCTTGTTTAAGCCGGGTTAGTGAGGTTACACATGTTCCACTTTGAGTTTGATTATTATTATTTTATAGATTTTAGATAAATTTGATAGTAAGAATAATATTAAGATACGTATATTATATTATTACACTAATAGGTGTTTATCCCTTAGAATTTGGGGTTCATTATCATTTATGTTTTTTTTAAATTGGAGGGTGGGACAAGTGTAGTGTAATGTCTATATTGATTTTATGGGTGTTTTCAAAATTCCAAATAAACAATAATAGAAAAAACATAGGTAACATGTGATTACAACTAATCATGGAGAACAAGTAATAGATAACATGTTCATGGCACTTAACTTGTGACATATACATGTTCATTGATCACAAATTAAGTGGTTGTGCTAGTTGTAATTATGATTATGTTCTTTTATTTTACTTCTTGAGCTGGAAGTTAATACATAAATATACTTATTATGGGCTTATCATATCATTTATAAATATACTTATTATGGGCTTATCATATCATTTATAGGGATCAAATTTGGATGTGGAGATTCGATAGCCACTCTAACTAACCAATTGATATAAATAAATATTTATATACAATTCTAAGATAATTAATATGAAAAATAATATATTTTCTATTATTATTTGAGTTTGAGTAAAAGTCACTAACAATTGAAGAATGGGTGAGAATGCAAAGGGAAGCGACAAGTAATAAATTTTTGTTGAGGTTCAATAATTCATATGATGAGATAGAACTTTTGCATTCTCTCCACCTAGGTTCAAATCCCCAATGAAACATTGGTCTTTTATAAGGTTAGAAGGATAAGAGATAATAATAATAGAAGCGAAACCAAAATTATTGATATAATACATGGGAGATTGGTAAAGGTAGATGGAGAGATGATGAATAACAAAAGATAAATAATTATGCATAGTTGATGCCAAGATTTTGTTTAGATAAAAATAGATAAGGTGTTTGGTGTTTTGGGAATACTTGACAATGGAAGATTTGCATAGATGATTGTGAAAGTCATCATCTATGTGTTCTCTTATATGCGTGTGAATGAAATTCTATTTAAACAATATAGAATTTTCCATGGGAGGAAGAAATTTGGTAAACACTTGGAAGGAAGAGGGTCATATTTATTCTTAACACTTTTGAATAATTGTTTGAGACTTTTGTGAGGCTTGAATGGGGTTTTAATATTTTTTTGGCCAAGAATTTAGAAATTTCATTAGTGACCCCATGGTTATAAGGGAGGGAGATAAGACCTAGGGGAGGGTTACTGAAGGGGGATTTCTTGGGTCTGGCATAAAGGCTTGAATAAAAAACTTTGTTGACGTGGGTTAGGGAGAAATCAATAGTTAGAAAGGATTTAGTGAGGTGGGTTTTTTCAATATTCAAAATTTATCTTTTCCCACTAGACATGGAGCTTGATATGACCAAATGCTCATGGTTGGACGTGGAATTTGTTTTGAAATATATATATTTTGATGAAAATAGATTTTAATATGACACACAATCTCTATAATATTTATTTGCATTGAAATAGATATTGAGGTGTGTTACAAAAAGGGATACGATCTCCAAATATGACACAAAGGATTTCCCTATGTACAAAACAAATGATAAAGCCAAGTGATCTCTATAGTAATTATTTGCATTAAAATTGACATTTTTTAGAGGGGAGAACAATCTCAAGATATGGCCCAATATTGAAAGGATATCCCTTTGGACAAAGCAAGGGATCTAGGATATGTACAAAAAAATGAAAACTAACTGAATGCAAACTATCTACAAATTTCGTCAATTAAGAATAGACTAGATAAAGACTCTCAAAATGTATAGAAATAGTCTACAATAGGACATTATACATGATGGCCTCAACAACGTCTATCACTGTATTTTCTTCAAAACCACGTTCAATGTAAAGTCCCACCTTACTAGCTACCAAAACATCTAGAAGTTAAACTCAAAATATGATTTTTTTTATTACTATAATTATCATGACTAGCTCATGTATCATATCAAAATCATATTCATATAGGATTTAATGGTTACCATAATACCAGGAATCCTATATTATGACTTTATCCTTTCATTAATTTCATAACACAAAATTAATATAATAAATAAGGAATACAATTTTCATAAGTCCTAGCCTAAGCATATGTTTTCTCACAATTTGAGAGGAAGATATCATTGATTGAAGTATTCCCTTTATTGAAGGAATTAGTCTAACACTTTAGTAAATAGGCCTAATATCTATATTGGGAGACTCAACCACTTCAACACACCATCTACTTAATTCAAGTATGTATGGATATCACTTCACTTCTATAGTGCCATTATTTGTTTAATTTTTTCTCAAATACTTGACACTTATGCTTTTAACACTCCAACATAAAACATGTTTAACATAACACTAATAACAATTCCAAACGAAAATTAATTTCAATTTATTAAGAACAATCTTCTACTTTTGAATATACTACATGCTCAAAAACAATACGATCATAATAATTGGCATACTCTGAATTAATGTGAATTACCCCTAGGATACGTCCCAAAACAGGGTATCAGAAATGGTTACAAAAATTAGGATTAACCCGAGCCATCATGTTGAATCCTAACAAACTCTAACAAGGAATATTACCCATGATTTACATATAAAACATGAAACAAGGAATCACAAGAATGCCGGATCAAAACGGAAATGTGGCATCTGGTTGAAAGTGGTGTGTGAGGGCACCTCCAAGGGTATGATGCTGACTCAGATTGGGATTGTTCTTCAATAGTAGAGATGAAAGAGTATTCCTTCAATGCGGACCCTTGTTATTATACAATTTCCCCCAAATATTCATCATTTCACCTCTTTCAAGAGACAAATCGCTCAAAAATAGGCTTCAGAGCCCCACCTTCATACCTCAAATGGTGATAGATGTGTGAAATATAGGAGAGGTTTTTTTAACTAACCATGTTCCCAACAAAACCCATGTGCTCCTTGCGTGTTGAAATTTTTATGTGATGATATTTGAACCATAGTAGCATAATTCATTTGAATATGGCCCTTATGAAAATTCAGCCAAAAAATTCAGTTAGGACGATATCCCCTCAAATTGAATTCGTGGCATACAAAAAACAAATAATAACCTTTAATTGAAGATTTAAATTTAATAATTATAAACTTAAAATGCACTTGGGTGGCATACAAAAAACAAATAATAACCTTTAATTGAAGATTTAAATTTAATAATTATAAACTTAAAATGCAATTGGGTTTATATATGGAAACCTCAAAATATTTGGTAGACACACTGCATTGTGAAGTCTCTTCGTGCAGGGAGCACTACTCTCCAAGAATTTTTAATTATCATATTTTCATATTAATGATATGCTTCATTGTAAACGATAATAACAAAAATAAAGACAACCTTGGTCTAATGAAGGAAGGTAATAAAGCAATGGAATGATTTGACCAAATGTAAAGTCTGCTTGCAGCATTGTGCTCTTGAACACAAGATGACAAATTTTGTTTCAACTAATGGTTGATGTAAGGCCAAAGCTCATATGGGCATTGATCAGTAAAAGTGATATGCATGTCTGTTATTCACAATGTGATTTGATTTAAACTATTACATTTTGACCCAAAGTATTCAGTGCTTGGTAGAATAAATGGGTTGTTACATTTTGAACCAAAGTATTCATTGTTTGGTAGAATAAATGGGTTTCTTTGAAAAGAACACCAACCATCTCAATTGTGAATTTGCCACAATTATATCAAGGGATGTGACAAAAGGAATCCCCTCTATGCCCTCAGATAAGTTGGCCTCCATGTTTGTATTTTATAAAAGAGAGTGCTATCATTTACCAACCAAATCATCAATCATCTGAGTTCATATACCTGGAAAAGCTTATAATTGTTCTTTTACTATCTAGTTTATGCCTTTATCTGTTGCTTCTTCATCTTTCCATCCAGAACTACCATTTAGTGCTTCACCCACCTCACACCATCTATCCTCTCACTCAGTAGGTTCACATATCCACCACCACAATCAAGTTTATGCTCATGCTTTACAGAAAATTGAAGAACAAGTGTCTTGTCCTTGTTGTTGAACTTTGGAAACTTGGCCGAAATGGAAAAGAAACGCTGCTCTCAAGAAGATGTGATGAAGAATCTGGTAGGTAAACTGTAGGTTTTAACAGTAATAAGTCTATGGTTGCTCAATTTCTCATATGTTAGAAGCCACTCTCAAGAAAACTTGAAGAAGAACTGCATAAGTAATAGGCAAAAGCGAAATTAATAAAAGCATGAGAAAATATGCTCAGCTTTAACAGTATATAAGCAGAGGACTCATACAGGCAGTTACTTCATGTTCACTTTAATGTTTCAAATTCATTGTACAGTCAGGTGTTCTTCTAAGAGATACATATAAATAAATTTTTAACAGAGAATGATACAAAATTATAGATATTTTATGTAACTTTTAAGCAATCAAACATTTGTCAGGCATACTCCGATTTGGCTAAAATTAATCTTTAGAGTAATTACATCTTGGAATTTGTGAAATTTGGAATTCTTCATGACAAGATACTTACAAACTGTCTTGGTCCAAGATAACCCCCCAAAAAATCATATGATTCAATTAAACAGGCATTTCTTCTGAACCTTTAAACAATTTCAATATTTTTAGAACAATCCAAGTTATGATTCAATTAAACAGGCATTTCTTCTGAATCGGGTATTGATCAATGGGTGAGGATGCTAGGTTACCAGGTTCTGAAATCGGGTATTGATCAAAGGGTGGGGTTACCAGGTTCTGAAATCGGGTATTGATCAACGGGTGGGGTTACCAGGTTCTGAAATCCGGTATTGATCAACGGTATCTCCCTCCTGCTGCAACCTTTGCCTCTATCTCTACTTCTGGGTCTTGATCTCGAACTCAAACTTATGCCTGATTTAACTATTTATATTCGATTTTGTTTCTGAATCAAACTCGATTGGTTGTTTTGAGTATGGTTGAAATATGAAAATAAAATACTTCATAAAATAATAAATCATTTTGCTTATATAAATCTTACAGTAAACAATATATTTACCTAAAAGCGTGTCCTCTATGAAATTTACACAGAATTGCATCTTACACAAAATCTAATAACAAGTTTAAGGCACATCACATTTATACTCACTTTACTCCTCTTACGCACCTCTAATACTAGAGTAGTGAATCCCAACATTTAAAGCTAAATTTAAACCGAGCAACGCAGTAACAGATAAGAATAATATAAGAAAGCTAAATTTCAGTTTGGCAGTTACTTCCGTAATTCAAGAAACAAGATTGAACCGCTAGGTTATGTTGGTTGCGAGTCTGCGACGCAAGCCATCCATCCTCTTCAAGAAGAGGCAGATACGCCATCGTTTCCATCTAATTGAAAGCGGCTCAATTGACTGATCAGATCTTCTGCTTCGCCATCATCTAATTCAACGCGCATGCGGCAGAATTGAGTGATGAGTTCATTTTCTACGTCTACGGAGACAATGTCTACAAGTTTCGCCAAGTCCTCGTCCTTCCTCAGCACCAGCTCAACGTGGCGGGAATGGATTACCGAATTATTGCTCTCGCGGGCAGCGTTTCCGGCCAATTCCAACACCTCGGCGGCAATATATTGGATGACGGCGGCAAGGTAGATGGGTGCCCACTGTCCAACCGGCTTGCCATAGCGCCACTTTCTCAGATATCTGTTGGCCCACCCCACTGGGAACTTCAATCCCGCCTTCACAGTTCTGCTCACCGCCTCCTTCTTCCTCGTCGATCCTCCAACTCCCTTCCCGCTCTTATCTCCTGAGTCCTCCATTTTGTTAATACCCTAATGTCGCTAATCACAGAATGAAAGCACGAGTTGACAAGCTGTATGAGCTGTGAGCTACCGGAGCGGGAGAGCGTTTAAATAGATGGAAAGGTTCAATACATTTGACCCAATCTAGCCGACTCATCATAATTTACCCAAAGGAAGAACCTTGTTTAAGCCGGGTTAGTGAGGTTACACATGTTCCACTTTGAGTTTGATTATTATTATTTTATAGATTTTAGATAAATTTGATAGTAAGAATAATATTATGATATGTATATTATATTATTACATTAATAGGTGTTTATACCTTAGAATTTGGGGTTTATTATTATTTATGCTTTTTCTAAATTGGAGGGTGGGACAAGTGTAGTGTACTCTCTATATTGATTGTATGGGTGTTTTCGAAATTCCAAATAAACAATAATAGAAAAAAATATAGGTAACATGTAATTACAACTAATCATGGAGAACAAGAAATTGATAACATGTTCATGGCACTTAACTTGTGACATATACATGTTCGGTGGCCACAAATTAAGTGGTTGTGCTAGTTATAATTATGGTTATGTTCTTTTATTTTTTTCTTGAGCTCGAAGTTAATACATATATAGATATACTTATTATGGCCTTATCATATTATTTATAGGGATCAAATTTGGGTGTGGAGATTCCACAACTACTCTAACTAACCAAATGATATAAATAAATATTTATATACAATTATAAGATAATCAATATGAAAAATAATATATTTTCTATTATTATTTGAGTTTAAGTAAAATCACTATCAATTGAAGAATGGGTGAGAAGGTAACATGATGATGTTGGTTCTTCACAAAAGCATTAGTGAAGAAAAAGTAGGAAACCCTTTTACAAATGGGGGCACGCTGTTGCAAAGCCATCAAACCCTTGTGGATACCTTTTTTGCAAAGGGAAGCCACAAGTAATAATTTTTTGTTGAGGTTCAATCATTCAAATGATGAGATAGAACTTTTGCATTCTCTCCACCCAGGTTCAAATCCCCAATGAAACATTGGTCATGGTCATTTTCATAAGGTTAGAAGGATAAGATATAATAATAATAGAAGGGGGGAGGGGGTGGCGGGGGTGGGGGTGGATATGTCAAAATGAGAGAAGTATAGAGGAGTTGGAATGATAATAAATTAAATGCGAGTAAATAGGAAGCAAAAACCAAGTGATAGTAGGAAGAGCAAGAAAAAAGATAAAATTAATAAAAAGAAAGAAGAATATGAAACAAAAAAAGGGGAAACATTGCTAAAGCCAAGGGGGTGATATTAAGTGATATTAGGAACTGAGTGGGAAAGAGGATGAAGGGATAAGGCCATGGTATAGGATAAGGAGAGGAAAACAAAATTATTGATATAATACATGGGAGATTGGTAAAGGTAGATGGAGAGATGATGAAATAAGTAGTGAAGGTCGAGAGGATCGATAACAACAAAATTAATGGATGGCAGCTTTCCATGACTCTCTCAGCTTGTATACATAATCTCAATTATAATTGGTGAGACATTTTTCAATTTCAAACTATTCTCTAATAAGAAGAGATGAATAATGCATGGTTGATGCCAAGATTTTTTAAAATAAAAATAGATAAGGTGTTTGGTGTTTTAGGAATACTCGACAATGGAAGATTTGCATAGATGATTGTGAAAGTCATCATCTATGTGTTCTCTTATATGCATGTGAATAAAATTCTATTTAAACAAAATAGAATTTTCCATGGGAGGAAGAAATTTGGTAAACACTTGGAAATAAGAGGGTCATATTTATTCTTAACACTTTTGAATAATTGTTTGATACTTTTGTGAGGCTTGAATGGGGTTTTAGTATTTTCTTTTGCCCAAGAATTTAGAAATTTCGTTAGTGACCCCATGGTTATAAGGGAGGGAGATAAGAGCTAGGGGAGGGTTACTAAAGGCGGATTTCTTGGGTCTGGCATAAAGGCTTGAATAAAAAACTTTGTTGACCTGGGTTAGGGAGAAATCAATAGCTAGAAAGGATTTATTGAGGTGTTTTTTTCAGTATTCAGATGTTGGGGATAAAAATTTCAAATAGCTTGAGAGATGATTGTTTTGGGAACAACATATTTTTTAGTACGATGATGATGGGATTGGGAATGAGTGTAGCTATCAATATTAGTTTTCTTTTGATACACTTGGTGTGATAGTGTAATGTCCCCAAAAATTGAAAATAAAATATATATATATATATATATATATATATATATATATATGCTAGTGAAAACTACTCAAAATGGATCATTAGTACTCGTGCGGAAACATAGATGCTCCTTAAACTTTCAACCTCTTCGGAATCTGCTCACTATATTGTTAATCTCTTATCCATTCAGTGACTATTAGTTCATTTACTTCTTATGTCTTAATTCTATTATTTAAACTATCGATATATATTACTATCGGTGAATGAATGAGTTGTATAGCTCCCAACCCTGTCACAACTACTCCCCTACTGTTCCAAAGCTAAAGCTTCTTGAGCTAATTTACTTCTTTTCTTGGATCGGGTTATCTATTCTATTCTAGCAATGCTTACGCCTGCCCGTGTAACCATTCCACTACTATGTTTAATATAGAATCCTCCCTGGGAAAGCAAGAATCATTTTCCCTTGGCTTTGAGAGTGTGGATGCTGCTCTAACCTTTGGCGAGAGAAAGAACGAGAACGAACAGGTGCTAAATATACTTTGTTTATTTAGTAAAAACTAAATTAACTTTGTTGATGGGAACAAAGTGATGGAGTGGCGGGACTCGTTCTCCCATGACAATCTGAGAGGTAAGGTTATTCTTCGTTATGCAGGCTTACTTAGTTCATTCGAACTATGGCACCTTATTCATTGTATCATAGGTTACTCTTGTGACATCGAGATTATTGGTTACTTGACACAATTCAGTTCTTAGTTATACTTCCCATTCCACCTTATACTTTTGTTACTGTTCCGTTTTATGACTCACGTATGCCCTATGTTTGCTAAATATATGTATTCGTTAATTTACTAGATGCTATGAATTATCTTACTCTCCTTCCATTATTAGTATCTATCTCTTGGTTAGTTACTTACTTTTCTCTTATTTCCATTTTGCAAGTCTGTCTTCTTTAGGAGTTTGAAAACTACGCTTGTTCTTCCTAGCAAGGGCATCATGGCATACTACGTTTTCCATGATTCCTAAATGCTACAAACCTAGACTACTACTTAAGCACATAAACTACCTATATGAACTAGCATAAAGGGCATGTGATAACACTACAAGTTGGATGCTAAGGGAAAACATTGTAACATTATATGGTAGTGTTAAGGCCTGCGCATACCATAAGGTTGGGACTATGGTATACATACCATGTCATTAGTATTGAGCCTGCGCTGACATTTAAAGGGTGGCGAAACCATATGAAATAGGGTTTATCATACGACTTGATTGGTATAACGTTGATCCACAAACTTATGGTTGGAGTTTATGGAGGCATTAATGGCCACCAGCTGGTGCCATTAATGCCATCGGGGTTGGTGAAAACCCTTGGCAAAGGACTTGGCATTCGTTGTTTGTGCATTATGGTTTTGGCATTGTGGTTTAGTGTAGCCTCTATGCATTTCGAGAAGGGAGACGACCCCATCGATTCGCAAGTAAGCTTAAACCAGCTCTGTGTGAAATTTATTGCTTTGTTTTTCTTTCTTCATGGCATGGTCATGCTTCTCATGCCATCATTGGTTTGTATGCATGTGAACGTGAAGGTGCTCTGGGGTTTGCACAGGCTGCACTTATCGATTTGGGATTTCTTCTTCACAGCCATGGTAAGCCTGATAGCAAGATTACTTGCCTCCTCTCGTTCTGGGCATTCCTGAGTTGGAAATCTTTATTGGGTTGGGGTTTCGTGTGGCACTTGTTTACTCTGCCTTCGGGGTTTACGTTGTAGCTTTCTCTGGTTTTAAATGGACTCTCGTTGAGAGATTTGGCATTTGTTTGGTCCGTGGCTGCACTATTACTGGTAATGGTGCCCTAGCTCACAGCTTGCTATTAATGTTTGAATACTTTGACTGTTTGTAAGGAGGATTCATGCCTCACTGTGTAATTACACTATGCGTTGTTTTTTAATATGAAGACTGTAATGTAATTTTGGTATGAAATGCCTACGATTTCATTCAGCGTTTAATACTGTGTAAACTTGGGATTTGTATGGTTATTTAAATGTTGCATTTTATGTGGACTTTAATGGAATCGATCGTGGCCTTAAAGCCTGTGGAAATTTACTCTGTGTATAAATATTGTTTTGGGTTAAGTTTAGTATGCACAACACTCTGTTGGTTTGGTTTGTAATTTAAGTTGGGAGCTTCTAGAGTTTGGGCGTTATGCCATGGGATGCACCACTGTAACAATGGTGTTGTATCCCATTGGCTTGCCACCACGTGCTCTGCGTTAGCGTATAAATGGAGTTTGTGTTTTAAACAGAGGATTGAACTCTTAGTTGTTATATTGGCTCAGCATGGGTGCAGGCCATGCCATGAATGGCATGTGCCTCTCCTAATGACTGTGATAGCTTTTAGTTGGCATTTTATATGTAACTTGTTTACTTGGAAAGAATAAGGCTGTAACAGCCAGGGTTATGACAACCCACGATTTCAATTTGGTTTATTAGCGTGACTGTGTGATTAGATTGGAACTTGGTCGAGGCCATAA
Source organism: Pseudotsuga menziesii (assembly GCA_001517045.1). Taxonomy (NCBI): domain Eukaryota; kingdom Viridiplantae; phylum Streptophyta; class Pinopsida; order Pinales; family Pinaceae; genus Pseudotsuga; species Pseudotsuga menziesii. The sequence continues at coordinate 85,898 of LPNX010617185.1, read as the reverse complement.
CTAGGGTCTTTACGACCTCACTGTTAGTGTATGCATTGTTTATTTATAGAATTGTGGCATAGCTTAGAAACGTAGCCTACATATTTTAGGTGTAAAGCATGGACTGTATAGAGAATGGTTACGTGATTGCTTACTTCTTGGATATGACATGCTTATGAATATGTTAATGCTAATGCCTTGAGTCTGGACATCTATAGGATTCGATGTCGTGACCTTTTGTTGGAAAAATGGGTTTTAGTTGTTTTAAATGTTTAATATGATATGTTTGATTATGTGTAGATTTAAATGGGACCTTTAAAACCCTTTATGTTTTCATAATGGATGATTGTAATAATAGGACTGTGAATTAACCATTTGAGTTATGTAAATGGATGTGATTATTGACTAAGCTATTTGGACTGTAGATTTTATATAATAAGACAGAGTTTTGATATTGGACCACATGGATGGTCACGATGCCTTCTCTGTTTGGTTAATTACGATTATGTTTATTTAATGGAATGTTATGATATTTATTTTGTACTTGTTGAGACAGACCTTGAAGGTCTTTAATGAGTTATTCTCTTAGAATTTATTCTTCTTTGTCTNCTTGTAATTCTGAACAAATATTGAATTAAAAACAACCCTCTGCTGACAAATGAAATATGTCAGCAGAGTAATGCAACCTGTAGAATAGGCTAACTAGTAACAAAAACTAGGTATGGTGCACATAAACTAAACATCGAGATAATTACAGAATTCCACTCAAAGTACAAACCCTAGTAATGTACAGCATATAATAAAATTTCTCCAGCGTATGATTAGTAAATTGCATATACAACCATATCAGATTGATAACCATAAAACATAACCATTAGGGTTAGAAATTTCATTGCAACCATTACTTAACATAAACAATAATGAAACTTTGGGAAGAAATAGAATAGGCCTTCAAGGGTTTCATACCTCAAATTGAAGCTTTGTCAATGGCTACACCTGCACACTTAAATAACCAGTGTTAACAATTCAATGCAAATCTGACCTTTGTTTGATGACCAAATCACTTGGGAACTACCACGTTCCTCCCAACCATGACCTGGAACCATTCCTGGTTCGAATCCGGATCCCCCCAAGCTAGACTCCAACGTGCAAGTAGCTTAGAGCTCCTAAGGTAGGGTTTCCTATCTGGTATTCAGTTCTGAATTAGTCCTCTTTTCCTTGCAGGAGAAAGTTCTCCAGAAAACCACTTGAGAGCCAAAAACATGTAGAATAATAATTCTCCAAGATAAAAATCAGAACCCCGAATCCTTTGCTTGGCTTGAGTCTTTATAGGTAGGCTTTTCAGTCAAAGGGGCAGTTAAATCAAGAAATCCTTGATTTCTTCATTTAACCCTTTTTAATTTACTGGGGTAATTTTCAATTCTTAACCTAGGAACTTTTAACTAGTTCCTAGTTAGTCTTTTATAGATATTTCACTATTTATTAATCCTTTAATAATAAATAATAATTTGTGGAGCTTCTCTTCTTTCTTTATTCAATTATATAATAATCATAATTAATTCTTTATACATACTATGTATAAAATACATAGTATTAAAATACTTGTGATGGAAAACATTATGAACTCTTACGTGTGCAGGTAATTCTAGTTCATAAGCCACTGGTCCTTTCTTGGCCAGAATTTCAAAAGGCCCACAGAATCTAGGTGCTAACTTACCACACCTACCCAAGTTCAATGAGCTTCGTTTTTCCTTCACTTTTAAGTAGACATGCTCACCTACTTGATAGTGTTTATCTTTCCTTTTCTTATCCGCATAACTTTTCTGACGGTCTTGTGCCTCTTTAAGATTTCCCTGGACCTTGGTAACTAACTATTCCAAGTCCAATAATAGGTCAGGCCCTAACATGAGCCGATCCACCAGACTGTCCCAAGTAACTGGGGTCCTACACTTCCATCCATAGAGTACCTCGAAAGGACTCATCTTGGTGGAAGCCTGATACCCGTTGTTATATGAAAACTCTGCAAGATGCAGATAATCCTCCCACTTGGTGGGGTTGTTCATGACATACATTCAAAGCATGTATTCAACAATTTGGTTTACTCTTTTAGTATTCCCATCCATCTGTGGGTGATAAGCAGTGCTAAAGTTCAGCTGCGTCTCTAATCCAGAGAATAAAGATTTCCAAAATTTTCTTGTAAACTTAACATCTCGATCTAAGATAAACACTTTGGGTATCCCATGCAATATAAATATCTCTCTCAGGAAGATATCGGCAATGTTCACAGCCTTGTATGTCGATTTCACGGGGATGAAGTGTGTTGCCTTTGATAGCTTGTCAATGACTACGAAGATGGAATCGTTTTGCTGCTTGCTTTTTGGTAAGCCAGTAATAAATTCCACACTGATAACCTCCCATTTCCATTCTGGAATGGGAAATGGCTGTAGAAATCCTCAAGGATGCTCGTGCTCAGCTTTAACTAGCTCACATTCCTGACATTTCACAATAAACACTGCAATGTCAGATTTTAACTTAGGCCAGAAAAAGTGTCTCTTGACGGCAAATATCATCTTTTGATATCCCAGGTGCCCCAAGTAGGGTGCCCTATGAAATTTTGTGAGGATGTTGGATCGAATGTCCCCTCCAATTGGAACATACAATCTATCATTGGACCATAGTAGTCTAGATTCATCCACGTTGTATTCCTTCTATTCTTGAAACAACCGGTCCACTTGGACCTTCTTGAGGGTTTCCACATAGAACGGTTCAACCTTGTTGGCCATTCTAATATTCTCATGTAAATATGCATCAGTTTGACTCAGGGTCACCTCATATATCATATGAGTTCATCAACTCAAAGAATCGACAACTTTGTTCTCTTTGCCCTTAATATGCTTTAGTTCAAAGTGATACTCACTCAAGAAAGCCAACCATCTGGCTTGCCTCACATTCAAATTGGGTTGATCAAATAAATACTTTAGACTCATATTGTCAGTCTTTAGAAGGAATTTCCTTCCCATGAGGTAGTGTCTCCAAATCTTCAGAGCGTGGATAATGGATGCTAGCTCAAGATCATGCATGGGATAATTCTGCTCATGCTCTTTTAATTTATGTGATTCATAACAGATCACATGATCATTTTGCAAGAGGAATCCTCCATATCCTTCCTTGCTTGCATCTTTACATACCATGAAATCCCCATCTGGATCCGCAATCCACAACATTGGTGCAGTCATCAAAAGTTGCTTAAGCTTTTGAAAACTTTCTTCACACTTGTCATTCCATAAGAACTTGTTCGTTTTATTCTGCAAAGCCGTCATGGGACAAACGATTCTTGAGAATTTCTCAATGAACTTTCGATAATACCCAACTAAACCCAAAAAGGACCTAATGTCAGTGACACTAGTCAGGGTAGCACAATTCTTTATAGCTCGAATCTTTTTCGGGTCCACAGCTATTCCTGCATCGGATATTATGTGACCTAGGTACTATATTTGTGGTTGGTAAAAATCACATTTACTAAACTTAGCATAGAGTTGGTGTTCTCTCAACACCCGAAGTACTATGCGAAGGTGTTCTTCATTTTCCTCTTTATTCTTGGAATAAACCAGAATGTCGTCAATAAAGACTAGTATGAACTTATCCATATAATTACTGAATATACTGTTCATCATACACATAAAGTTTGCGCGTGCATTGGTCAACCCGAACAGCATCACTACAAACTTGTAGTGTCAGTACCTTGTATGAAAGGAGGTCTTAGGAATATCTTCATCTCAGATCTGTACCTGATAGTACCCAGATCACAGATCAATCTTCAAAAATATTTTGGCTCCTCCCACCTAATCGAACAAATCATCGATCCTAGGGAGTAGGTAACGGTTCTTTATAGTCATTTTGTTCAATCGACGGTAATCAATGCACATATGCATCGTACCGTCCTTCTTCTTTACAAACAAAATCGGTGCTTCCCAAGGGGACACACTGGGTCAAATATACCCCTTCTCTATTAATTCCTGCAACTACATTTTGAGTTCCACCAATTTCGGTGCACTCGTGCGGTAAGGGGCTTTGGAAGCAGGAACTTATCCTGGGGTCAATTCGATGGAAAAGTCTAAGTCTTGTTTTGGAGGTAATCCAGGGATTTCCTTGGGAAACACGTCCTTGAATTTTTCAAGTACGGGGAAGTATTCTATACGTTGTTCTCTATCAGACTCTACGTCTCGGATGTTCACTGCAAATAACTTGCATCCCTTCCTAACATACTTCTTTTCTTGTAAGGAAGAGATTTGTCTTACAAAAACTTTCTTTGGGATTCCTTGAACCTTCACTTGGTTCCCTTGGCTATTAGTACACAAGATAGACTTGTGTAGACAATTGAGCATGACATGGTGTTGTTCCAACCAATCCATGCCGATAAGAATATTGTACGATCCTAAAGGTAGGATGTTTAGGTTTATCTTAGTAAGGAAACCATTCAGGTTTACTTCACATTCTTTAACAATTTCCGAAACCTTCCATTTCATACCGGTGGCTAACTGTACCAGCCATGGTTTATCATGCTTTACTTTTCCTAACTTGCATAAATCAACAATCATAGGTGCAACATAGCTCCAGAAAGCACCGGGATCAATAAGTATTGAAACAGAGGTGGTCAATATCTTACCTTCATTCTCGACCATTGTGGCTTGATGGTCCTCTTGTCAGCCATCTAATGCTACATAGATTCGTAGGGTTCCCTCTATATCCTCAATGGTAGGTTATTCTTGCAAGTTATGCAAGACTCCATTGTTCTTGTTCTTACAATCTCAGGCATAATGCAGCCTGTTGCACTTCCAGCACTTGATCACTAAAGGGGTAGCATTGGCTCCACTCGCCACTTGCTTATTACCATTAGGAGCTAGTACATAAGGATTCATACTAGTTTTGTTGAAGTTATTGCTTGCTTGAAAGTTGTTATTTTGCTTTCTATAAGGCTACAGGTTTGACCCAGGCTTGCAGTTATCAGAAAAGTTTCTAGACTTTTCTTTGTTTCGGTTCTAGTTTTCTTGTCGTAACTACCCATGCTCATAATAGAGTTGGGCCTTGCGTAGTACAGTATACAATGTCTTTGGCATGTCAAATTATATCCTGTCCCCAAAAACCAGGAGGAATACATCCTAGGAACTGCTAGATATTCACCTTCTCTTCTTTGATATATGATACATAATATAGCAGATCTAGAAATCTATTTATAAATGCATCCATAGTCATGGACCCCATGCGCAGTTCATGGAACTATTTTACCTTGCGGTCAAAGAACCTTTCTGACATGTATTTTTCTTGGAAAATCTTTCGAAATTTTTCCCAGCTCCATTCAGGTTGTAGATGGCAAGCCTAGCCTACATCACACTTGAATAGTTATGAACCTGGAAATACTTACTCATTCCCAGCAACCATTCTTCCACCTTTTCTCCCATGTTTACTTCACCTTCATAGGTCAGGGCTATTATTTTTTGAAACTCCCCCTGAAGACTATCATCACTTCTTTGCCTCTTTCTTCGTCGAGAAAGTGAGTCATCACTAGCAGGACTGTGATGATCTCCTTTAGTTTCTTCAGGTGTACCTTCTTTTTCTACTTCTCTTGGGATGTTGGCCTGCTCATGGTACGGTTCTCTTTTGTATTTGTTGGTGGACTTGGTAGGTTTACTCTGCGGGATCCCTCCCATCATGTTACGCAATAATGCTTCATTTATAGCTTTATGTTCCTTTCTTTCATTTAGACTGTATTCTCTGAAACTTTTCAGTTCAGCTTGAAGACAGTGCAAAGTTTTCAGCACATCAGAGTTTAGATCGACCACCAAGTTCACTTCCATAGTGGGGGTGGTCATTTCTTCCTGCTGGTTGTTTTCTTCCTCAGTGTTCATAAAATAAACAACGCTGTAAAAAATTTCCTATAGCACAAAAATTTTAATAGTAGCAAAACAAAAATTTTCTGTTAGTAACAAAAATTACTTATCATACTTTATTTTCTCTGTGTGAATGCTTGGTGTGCCCATAAGTATCTCAGTATTGAAACTGGGCTCTGATACCACTTGTAATGTCCCCAAAAATTGAAAAAAAAATTATAGGCTACTGAAAACTACCCAAAAGGGATCATTAGTACTCATGCGGAAACATAGATGCTCCTTAAACTTTCAACCTCTTCAAAATCTGCTCATTGTCGTGTTAATCTCTTATCCATTCAGTGACTATTAGTTCATTTACTTCTTATGTCTTAATTATGTTATTTAAACTATCGATATATCTTACTTATTACTGTCGGTGAATGAATGAGTTGTATAGAACATTGTTTTTCTCCTACACATGTATACTTTGTTTACTTAATAAAAACTGACTTAACTTTATTGATGGGAACAAAGTGATGGAGTGGCGGGACTCATTCTCCCATGACGATCTGAGAGGTAAGGTTATTCTCTGTTATGCAGGCTTACTTAGTTCATTCGAACTAAGGAACCTTATTCATTGATTCATAGGTTACTCTTGCGACATCAAGATTATTGGTTACTTGACATAATTCAGTTCTTAGTTATACTTCCCATTCCGCCTTGTACTTTTGTTACTATTCTATTTTACGACTCAAGTACGCCCTATGTTTTCCAAATATCTTTATTCGTTAATTTACTGGATGCTATGAATTATCTTACTATCCTCCCATTATTAGGATCTATCTCTTGGTTAGTTACTTACTCTTCTCTTATTTCCATTTTGCGGGTCTATCTTGGTTACAAGTTTGAAAACTATGCTTGTTCTTCCTAGCGAGGGCATCATGGCATACTACGTTTTCCATGATTCCTAAATGCTACAAACCTATACTACCACTTAAGTGCATAAAATACCTATATGAACTAGCATAAAGGGCATGTGATAACACTATAAGCTTGATGCTAATGGAAAACATTGTAACACTATATGGTAGTGTTAAGGGTTGCGCATACCATAAGGTTGGGACTATGGTATAGATACCATGTCATTAGTATTGAGCCTGCCCTAACATTTAAAGGGTGGTGAAACCATAGGATACAGGGTTTATCATACAACTTGATTGGTATAACATTGATCCACAAACTTATGGTTGGGGTTTATGGAGGCATTAATAGCCACCAGCTGGTGCCATTAATGCCATTGAGGTTGGTGAAAACCCTTGGTAAAGCACTTGGAATTCGCTGTTTATGCATTATGGTTTTGGAATTGTGGTTTAGTGTGGCCTCTGTGCATTTCGAGAAGGGAGACGACCCCATCGATTCGTAGGTAAGCTTAAACCAGCTCTATGTGAAATGCATTTCTCCATTTGCTTTTCTTCATGGCATGGTCATGCTTCTCATGCCATCGTTAGTTTTTCTGCACATGAACGTGAAGGTGTTGCGAGGTTTGCATAGGCTACACTTGTTGATTTGGTATTTCTTCTTCATGGCCATGGTAAGCCTGTTAGCAAGATTACTTGCCTCCTCTCATTCTGGGCATTCCTGAGTTGGAAATATTTACTAGGTTGGGGTTTCGTGTGTCACTTGTTTACTCTTCCTTCGGGGTTTACGTTGTAGCTTGCTATGGTTTTAAATGGACTCTCATTGAGATATTTGGAATTTGTTTGGGCCGTGGCTGCACCATTACTGGTAATGGTGCCCTAGCTCATAGTTTTCCATTAACGTTTTAATACTTTCACTATTTGTAAGGAGGATTCGTGCCTCACTGTGTAATTACACTGTGCGTTGTTTTTTAATATGAAGACTGTAATATAATTTGGGTATGAAATGCCTAAGATTTCATTCAGCATTTAATACTGTGTAAACTTGGGATTTGTATGGTTATTTAAATGCTGCGTTTTATGTGGACTTTAATGGAATCGATCGTGGCCTTAAATCCTATGTAAATTTACTCTGCGTATAACTGTTGTTTTGGGTTAAGTTCAGTATGCACAACATTCTGTTGGTTTGGTTTTTTATTTAATTCGAGAGCTCCTAGAGCTTGGGCCTTATGCCATGGGTTTCACCATTGGCCAGATTCCCCTCCATATCCTCATAAACATCTTTTGAAGTTGACGACTAAGGCATGATTTTGAAATTATGGAAAAATACCTTGTGAAGATGGCTACGATTATTCCAAACCATGGCACCTGTGTAAAATATTTTAGAGGGTATTTAATATAAGAACGTTATGAAGAAAAACCTCTCAGTTTGTCAAAATTATATTTAGATTGACGAAAACAGGCCTTGGGAGGAACTGACGAGAACAATATTTTTAGAGAATAAGGCTAGAACTTGCACTCTCTATGAAATTTCGTCCAATTCTCACAAATTATACCATGGGAACTTTCCACCAGCGAAATATTTTTTTGATCGTCGGTCTCCTTGACAATTCGTATCGGGTAGACACGTGCTCTTTAGAACTGAATGCTTGTAAGATATTTCGCTGATCCCAAACCTTTGTTTTCACGTGCAAGTTCTTTATTGCAAAATGAACATGAGCCGTTTGATGCATTTCACTTTCCAATTGGATCGTCTTCCTCATCTACTATTTAACTTCATTTCTCTAATCTGGAAATTAAATTACCTCGTGCATTTTTACCTCATGGACTCCCAACTCTTCACCATTTCACCCCTTTCCAGGAGACGGATTGTTGAAAATAGGATTCAAATCCCTACCTGCATATCTCAACTAGTGATAGTTGTGCAAACAATGAGAGAGTATTTTGTAATTGACCATGTTCCTGACAAAACTCATGTTCCCATTTGGCCATATTCTTCTCCAGTTCTTTAAGAACGTGTTTTTAATTTGATGACTCAGACGGATTTACAAAATTATTGCAAATTTCCCTCTAAAGACGGCTTCAATTATACAAAACCATAGAACTTGTGCAAAAACTGAGAGATTTTATTGTAAATGAGCATGGTATGAAGAAACACCTCTCCTAATTTCTCAAAAATACTCTTGGTTTGGCAGAAACAGGTCGCGGAAGTCAAGGACTAAACTGTCATTTCACAAAAAAACGTGTTTTTTATGTGCAACATACAAAATTTCACTGAGACTTTACAACTTAAATCTCATGCACTTTATCACGGTGATATTGATGTGGACCATCAATCAGGATTGATAAGATATGAGACGTTGGTATCGTGAGTGGTCTTAACACCATTTCACAATGGTTTCAAAATGCTAACTTGCTTGCTCTTTGATTGGGCGAAACAGGTTCTGGAGCGTTGGATGGAAAGTTGTATGATCTACACCATTAATCATTTATTCAGTTTGCAAGGCTCTTGAGTAATATCCCACATGAATAAGTGAAATGTGTTTTCATTGTTTACATACCCGGATAGTCTGCATATGTATTAAGGGACAAAGAAAGGATAATACTCCTTGTGAGTCGGGTGCTTTGTATTTTATGGATTGCTGACTCATGTTGTTGTTCATGTGGCAGGTGCATTGATGTGGCGGGTGCGTGGCCCTATGCATCCATATTTTTATACAGATCTCATGGGTTTAACAAAAATAAAAAACTTTGGCAAAAAAAAATGAAAATTCGACTATAAAGCTGAATTTAGATATAAAACCAATGCTCATACTTTATTTTAAAATGAGTAAACTGCTCTTAAGCCTCCAGGATACCTTTATTTTTTCCCAAATGACCAAATGAGATCATTTTCTCTTGTAAACCTGTCAAATCGAGAAAACCAAATTATGCAAGAATCAAAATGTAGCACAAGTGCTAACAACATCTCAATCAGGAAATTAAAATGCATGGGGACTTCACTTAGTGAATATCTCACATAGCACGTGTGACCGTGGGATATTAAAGAATACCCTTAATTTCCAGAGATATTGACCCAAACTCTTTTTGTTGAAACCCCTCGCAATACTTAAAACCTCCTCCACACCCCTTTTTATACCTCGATCCTTATAAACCACCCTACCCAGCCCCACCTTAAACCCCTCATCCCCCCAATACCTGCAATATATTGGTTCAATTTTTAATAATTTTAAAACCCACAATATGAACTAACGTAATAGGATATTGGTCAACAAGTGAATCCCTCGTGTTAAAATGATGATCATGACCAATGTACTATCCGTCCAGGTAAGCAATCACAACCACTTTCGGAATCATGTTAGTAGGACTAAAGACAAAAATCTAGCACACGGAATCCAACGGTACCCTGAGTCAGAGGAAGAAAGGTACTAGTCCATGGGTAGCAGACACAAGTCTAGTATATCGAAGGAGACACTTCATATGACTTAATTAAAGGAAAATAAGTTTTTCATTCAGACTCATTATTTTTTATGTTAGTGCAATACCAGAAACATAGATAGATTTAACATGATAAGAAATAGAATAACCTTCAGAATTGCCTGGATGCTTAATGCAAAATATGGTACTATTTTGGTTGGTAATTTCTGGAGCCAACAATGGTCATTTTCGCATCGTTAAATTGGGTTCTGGGACCTTCATACAAAATTAAAAGAGCATGATATATTCTGCTGTAAAGTTTCAGCAGTATAAATTTTTCTATTATTTACTAAAAAATTCCACTTTGCATTTTACTAAAGCTAACTAGTCATTATATGTGAAAACAAAAAACAAAAAAATATCTTGTTAACTTGTACTCTCTAAAGGAAGAATAATTTCTCAATAGATAGACAAAAAATAGAAAAGGGAAAAAAGGGCATATTACCTATACAATAGTACATCCATAACAGCTGCAGAATTGAGCGAGTGGAGCTTGATTAGCTGGTTCCAGTGACTGTTGAATGATGGAAGGATACCTCCCTACGGCCTGTGCTGATACTCTTGCTAATGAAATTACTAAAAACTCCTTAGGATCTTTAATTTCTTTAACTAGATCCCCCTCTTTCTTTCTAGCATTGTAAAGTTGGGCATATGCTAGAGTGTATCCAATGGTTTCCTCCAAGTCTTGCATTTCTATATCCTCCTCTACCCTATCTTCCTCTAGCCTTGTGAGGAAATTCATAGTTCTATCAAGCATTTTTTCCCTAGAGTGCAGCAATAGTGTCTTCCAAGAGTGTTGGAGATTTACATAAAAGTCTAGTAGATGCAACTGAGGACAACTTTGTCTCAAGAAATCCTATAATTTATTTTAGTGTGGTTACCCAAAACTGCTGCAAAATGGAGGGAAAATAATTTTCTGAACAGAATTGATAGAGTTAGCAATATCTCGAGGTCGGTGCTTCACCAGAAAAAGGGACAAGAAAATTATAATTGACTCGACAAATTTCACAATCCGCTGATTTTAGCGTAGAACGAAAAGGGCGCTCCATACGTGACATAAATAAGGAGATATGACTTTATAACTTAAATTTTCTATAATTTTGTTCAAAATGAAAAAACCTAATTGATTTGTGCTCTTCGATGAAACATGCTTGTTGAATATTCCCAACACTTGGCTCAGCGACCCCTCCTGAGTCAGTTCCTGAGGGTCCTTTTGTAAATAGGCCTGCAACAACCGTACAAGGGCTGGGACATTGGATTTCTTTTGCCAGGACTCGGGGAAGAGTAAAAGCTGAAAAATATGCATGTAGATTGTGGGAAGAGGAGGACAATTTATCTCAATCAGCTGAGCCAAAAACTGAAGACAATATGGTACAAATTCCGTGACATCATGAACCAAAATGGTTTGTAAGACAGGAAACAAATGGTCTCATCTCGAGGGTGACCTATTCAAGAAAGTAATGCTTAACTGTGTCTATGGTTGGGAGAAAAGTTGTCTTGCTGCAGCCAATTGCTCATATTGTAGATAAGTATTTATCTCATGTTTCCATCGTTATTATAACATTTTGTTTTGTATAAGAAATGGTGGTCGATTTTGTTTATCAGATTTTTTATGTTTGTATGTCAGAATATTTATGCAGGATGGATGAGTGTTATATATTATTGATCATATTTGTTGTGCTTTTTCCTTCTATTTTTATTCATTTTCTCTTTTTCAAAAACTTTGAATGTGGCTCCACAATATTGAGATGGGAGAAATCATATGCTATTTTTCAACAAAATATGTTCACTTATTAGTGTTTATACATATCCCATTGTTTTTGGAACAATGTTTCTATAAAGGATCTCCTTTTGATTCACCAAAAAAAGGTTTTCGGATGAGCAAGATAATATTGTTTTGGTCCAAGAGTTTCGGGTGCCATGGTGAGCGCACCTGTTATTTGAATCTATATGTTTTTTATGTACATATATGTTCTTAGTTGTATATCTGATTTTGGAAAAATGTATACATATTGTAAATGTGATCGATGGTTGGAGGGTGGCATCCACCCAATTGTTTTTTCTTAGTAAGACATGGTTGTAAAGGATAGCCATCATGAGCTTATTTTGAAGGCTATAATTGGAGCCAGTGGCTTATGTTGTTATGAATTTGTGTGGTTGTAGGATGCATCCCATGGATTTCACTTGATGTGTCTTTTACTTATTTTTTATCCTCAATAACAACACACATTGAACAATACCAAAAGCTAATTAAATGTACAACAATTAATGACATAATACTTGACAATTATAAACTATGTTTTCAATAATGTTTACGAAGTATAAGAAATTAATGTAGGACCTTAATCACACTAAGTATGATTATTATAGATGCATTATTCTAGCACTCCATACAATTCGAGCCTCAAATTTTTTTTTTATAGAGTTTATTAAGTGTTGATATTATTTAACTAAGGGCGGTGAATCATTTAATTAAGTAATTTAATTAAGTGTCACAACCTTAGTAATGTTTCTTAAGTTAGATCTTTAATTAATCCTTGAATGGTTAGTTGGAATAACCTTTCTTTCATCTAATTCCATTGTGCTTAAAAAAAATTGAGCCTTTTGCCTTGTCATAAGGGTTGAGGACACTACATTGACCATGCATCTTTCATCACCTTGTCATTACTTTACTTAGACAAATAAAGGGTCTAGCAACATTTTCATATCGCCCAAATTTGTTGTGCTGAGAGGCGCTCTACAGCCCAGTATGGGGGAGATCTTGTAATGTGATGTAATGTTAGTAACATTTAACATGTCGGCAAAAAATAATAGTGATAGTGAATATTATGGGAGAGATCTTGTAACGTTAGTAATGTTTGTAACATGTCCGCAAAAAATAATAGTGGTAGTGAATATTATGGGAGAGATCTTATAACGTGATGTAACTTTTGTAACATGTCGGCAAAAAATAATAGTGATAGTGAATATTATGAGAGAGATCTTGTAACTTGATGTAACTTTTGTAACATGTTGGCAAAAAAAATAGTGATAGTGAATATTATTTTGTAACACAAAATAAAAAATAATCACTTTAGTAACGTTATTTTTATTAATAAAAAATAATTTTTTTAATAGGCCAAAATAAATGTTAGCCACAAAAACAATCTAATATGGGGGAGATGTTGTAATCTTCCTACCTAACAAAACAACAAAAAAGTAAAAATTTAATTATCCATAAAAATAATATGTGGGTCAAGAATAAAAAACACAAAATTGAATTATCCGCAAAAAAAATGTTGGCATTGCACATGGTTTTAAAACCATGTGCAAGGCATTCTAAACAACCCATGGTTTTATTGTACATGGTTTAAGAGGCTTTGCACATGGTTTTTAAACCATGTGCAAGGCCTCCTAAAAAACCCATGGTTTTATTGTATATGGTTTAGGAGGGCCTTGCAAATGGTTTTAAGACCATGTGCAAGGCCTCCTAAACAACCCATGATTGTAGGAGGGCCTCGCATATGGTTTTAAAACCATATGTGGGGAAATGATGCAATGTTCGTTGCTAACAAAATAAAAAATATTATATGTCAGCCATAAATAATATTAAATATTATTAATAATAAAATTACATGTGAACCTTAAATAAAAAGATGTGTCTTTTGGTTTGAATCAAATCAATGGATACCTAAGAAGAGGTTTGCACCTCGAGAGATTAGATCCATCTCGGCGCTTGATAGAACCTAGGATTTAGATATACGCTGGTTATAGAGATTTTGGAAACATTTTTTTTGTTACATGTGGATTTTGGAGTCACTTCTATCCACAAATGTGGGTATTGTATTATTAATTCTTCTCCATATCCACATTACTAGTTTCACTTGCATTAAATACATTACATAAACAAATCCAGATATTCAAGTTCATTAAACTCCTAGGCGATATTACACTCTTCTACTCAAGAGAATATCTTTACCAATATCATATTTGAAATCATTATATTATCTCTCCGAACCTTTTTTTAACCACCACGGATTGTAGGACTTCTAGTAGAACAAGCACAAGAAATCCGCATTCAAACAATCCTTCTCTCAACCTTCCACCATGTCCTCCACATCATGGTAATGTATCTTATTTAGCTAATGATCATTCCCCTCATTCTTAATCAATAAAGGATATCTCTCTAATCCCTTACAAAGTTAATTCACAAACAAATTTGTGCTCCCACTCCATTTCAATTAGACACCTATTTCTCTTCTGAATTATGGAGACCAAATGCAAGAAGAACTTCTTGACTCATTGATCTAGAACCTCATTCCCTACTTTAAATTGTGCCTAGAAATCACTAAATATCAACGCCTAAAATTTGCAGAATGCCATCTAGAAGATGTGTACTTCACATGGTGGCATTTTCACTCCAAACATTATCTCGCCGCTACTTGGGATGCTTTCATCCAATTTTTTCATAGTCATTTCTATCCTTCTAAGTACCTATAACATTTCATGTTCCATCGGTTCCAACTTCACTATTATCTATGCCAAACTGTACATCATTATATTGACATATTCACCAAACTCATGATTAAACTCCATTGGAGACTTCTAAGAGGTACTTATTCTGAATTTAATTCTAAATTTTTGAGTGCTTTTTGCAATGAAGTGGCCTTGTTTAAGAGTAGCACCCTCGATTAGGAATTTATTTGAGCCATTCTTGTGGAAAGTGAAATGGAACACTATCCAGGTCTCCCTTCCTTTCTAGCCCCAATCCCACCCCACCTCAACAATAATCCATCCCTTTTGATCCTCCAATAATCCTATCCCTCACCATAATATTGTAGTCCTACATTCCAACATGGCCATCTTCTTCCACTTTCACATCCCGCTATACTCCACCACATATAATTCCATCGTGTTGATATTATCACTATTAGTCATCCCACTACAACATTGTTGATCTACCCTCTTGAATACATGCATGCATATTTCACCCAACCCCATGAAAACTAAATCCCATTCCTTCACATCTCATGTAGTCCCTACCACAACACTCTATGTTACCCATCATAGATGTACACAACATTCCTCTATTGGTTTTAGACTCTCTAATGTTAAATTAAGCAATCTTCCTCAACCTCCTCCTCCTTGTTTCATATGCACACCCTCTCCACCTTCTTTCCCCTTGGTTGTGAAAACATAGTCATTGCACAACTCATCTCCTTGCTCTCACTATCAACTTACCAATGTCTCTCTACCCCTACTATTGTTGAAAACCATGGAGCACCGACATAGTACAATACTAATTCCAACACTCTAATCAATACAATGGGATACCACTCTGTTAGGTTGATACTATGGTAAATAGGGAAATTGGCAAACACACAACAAGATAGACAATGAAACACATAAATACAAAGGGAATAGCATGAAATCACACTTTCTTCTCATTAATTAATGTACATATATTCAATGACAAGTGACCCTTGGATTTCATTCCAAGTGGTCTCTTGGAGTCCCAAATGACTCTTCACATTCACTCATGACTCTTAGTATTCTTCTCACGTGAATAGGGAGGATATAATACAATAATGTGATAATGTGCCTAACCCTAAGGTTCCCAAGAGTTTCCCCCTTGATCCAAAGGGGTTATATGAGTCCAAGAATAAGAGTTGAATAAAAGGCTTAGCAATCTAACTATGCCATGCATGTTAGTCGAATCTAACTCCTCCTCCTAAGTACAAGTGCTCTCTAATGTAGTCTTTTTGGCTTACCACCAACTAAATCAAGAATAGTAGAAGACAAAGTCTTCTACCATGTGAGTGGTTTAAAGCTAACCACAAACTCTTGATATTAGCAACTGGAAATCATGAACCATGAGCATGATCTAAGGTTGACCACAAACTCTAAAACTTGGCTTGAAAGCTCATAGGTTCTTGGAACATTCCAAAAGTCTAGCAAAAAATGTATGCCTTCTAATAAATGAGTAGTTTTAAGTTGACCACAAACTATGAAACTTTTCTCAAAGGCTAAGAGGCTCCTTGTGGAACATTCTCAAAGGTTAGTAGAATTTGATACAATATTCTACTAGCGTGATAGTCATGGTTCTAGCTCTAAATATGGCGGTAGCTCTGTGTGTGGTAGGATCAAGGCTCTATATATTATGTAGGCTCACTTTTTTTTTAGTGTTCATCATTCCCCTGTCATGACCAATGTGAGGAGAAAACAATATATCAACTCCAATATGTGTCAATACTCATGAGTGAATGAAGTCTCTCGTATGACTTATAGCTTTCTGGTTGTTGAAAACCATTGCCAAGAAGCAATCCAACCATAGTGAATATTCTCTCTTGCAAGTTTCTCTAAAATGAAGCATGTCTCATTAGTTCATATGTTTTCAACAATTCTTCCAAGGGTGAAGATCAAAACAATGATCTTTCATGTGGCCAAACTCTAAACTATAATGGATGAAGTTGAACTCTTGTTAAGGTATCTAATGCTTCAAAACTCGATGTGTTTGGATAAATCAGGGATGTCAAATGTCACATCCTTGTCATATCCAAGGCCAATTATGTTCTTGTTATGCTTGATCTATTCCCAAGGTCTGATGATGGGATTGCGAAGAACAAGGAGAACCTTTATATGCATGTCTTTATCTTCATTTTATTTCTCTTCTCATGGGATGCAACTGATTTTCTTATGTGATTACAAAGTGGCATCATTCAGTAAAGGTTGCTGAATGAAATCATGAAGATAATTATTGTGAACATGAACAAGTTCAGAATGTGTTTCTTCTCGTATGACTTATGACTCAAGTTGTAGAAACCCAAGAGTTTCTTAAGAATCTTGCACACAATCTGGGATATGAGTGGGTGGATTTTTCCACCAAGATAGAGTTGTTGAAAGATAAAAGCAATAGAGTATTTAATAACTCTACCAAACTATTCATTTTTGAAATTAATAACTTTAAAAAACTCACACAAATACAAATGCAAAAGGGAGTCTTTCAACTTGCCCTTTTACAAAAAATACTCAACAACTAAACTACAATTTAGAAAATGGAGAGATGTCCAGCTGAGGCTAGAATGCACCCAGTAAAATGCAGCTCAATTCAGTTGAAATGACAAGTGAACTTTAAAAAAAACACAGTTTGCAAGTTATAAATGTGAATGTGAATGTTCTCCAAAAATGAATGGTTTGCTTCAGAGTTCACCAGTGATGATGATCGGCAGTCCAATCAAATAAAAATCTCTATTATGGTGATATATAGTAAACACAATTAATCAATATGCAGCAACTCGAGTTTGGAAAGATGATCTACAATCACTTCAAACAAATGATCTGCAATCACTATCGTGGCTCTATAATAATTGGAGTCTCCTTAATATATGGGCTCCTTTCATATTCTCAACTACTGGGTATTGTTTCCAAGAGTCTCCTCAAAATTCCTAAATCTAGTTATGTGTTACGTGAATAAGAATAGAATGTAACTAGGCGATATTTTAACAAAAACAATTATTTTCATATTCTTCCAACATTACCTTGAGCTTCACCTTTGATTATTACCTCAACAAAGTTACTCACCAACATGGACAGATATTTTTATTATTAAAAAGGTATGAATGATGAGGTGTCAACCCAAATACAATTTGTGTTTGCTTGGAGTAATTGGCGAGCTACTATTGTTTCTTTTTCAATGTCTCGATCAGGAGCCATCTTCCATGTAGTGAATGAATGAATAAGAGCTTGGATGAATGAATATGGATCCTTGATGATTTCTTGATCAGTGATAGTTTGGAAGGATCGATGCAGTGATTCCAAAATTGCTCTCGCATATGTCAGGGTGTAGACGTAGCA
This sequence comes from Pseudotsuga menziesii, assembly GCA_001517045.1. Lineage (NCBI taxonomy): Eukaryota > Viridiplantae > Streptophyta > Pinopsida > Pinales > Pinaceae > Pseudotsuga > Pseudotsuga menziesii. The sequence continues at coordinate 67,825 of LPNX010617185.1, read as the reverse complement.
CGCTTCAACAATTATTTCACCAGTAGGTAAAGTCTTAACTATGATCAATGATAAAGAGAGGTATCTCCACAACGCCTTGAGGCTGCAACAATTATCAATCGCTGCAATGATTTGAAGAATAGGTCGCACTTCAAGCAATGTGCTTGCCTACTCAAAACTCTAGAGTTGGCGCACATTTTCTTTTAACTATCTTTCTTTGATATGAGAACACTCTAACAACCAATGGACTGAGCTTAAAGTGTCATTTTTCTAAAATAAATCCTAAATAGATCCCTTTCTCTGTTATCCTTCCTTTCTCTATCATCCTTCATTAATGATTTGCAATAAATTAAAATAATTGAACAATGTTATTCATCCTGAAGTTTTATTTGTCTAAAATAAATCTTAAACAGATCCTCTTCTCTGTTATCCTTCCTTTCTCTATCATACTTCGTTAATGATTTGCAATAAATTAAAATAATTAAACAAGGTTCTTGTTAGATTTAGACCAATGCTCACCGTTTTAAATAAATTCCTTAAGCACATATGAGTAATTTGTCAAGTAAACATGTGTGTAGTTGTCTTTATACATTTTAAAATCTTCATAGCCATTCATATCCATTAGTATATATTAGTGTATAAAATAATTAATAAAACTTAGTAAAAGTGATTATATTCACCATGAACAATGTAACATTCACAATATATAACATTAAATCCACATCATGAATGTAAAAAATGATAAATACGCTCATATACGCATGATGAAAGTCATGTATTTGTATTGTAAATAGGTCCAACTATACATTTTTATACAAAATGGAACATAGTTTGTGATACATATAATGGATGTTCATCCAATATGAAACATGGTGATACATATAATGGATGCTCTAATGGGTCATGTTAGGATTACATCAAATATGAACCATGGTGCAATACACTGTGTAAGATGTGATAATGTAGTGGCAGTTTCAGCTAGGTGAACTAGTAAATAACATAAAACCTGCAAGATCTTGATTTTTCACTTTGTCAAAAGAGTTTCTTATAGTTTTGCAATATGTCCACATTAAACTAACTCTTGAACATTAAACAATAATTACAACATCTTACTTGATTTTTCACTTTGTCAAAAGAGTTTCTTATAGTTTTACAACATGTCCACATTAAACTAACTCTTGAACCTTCAACAATAATTCAAGTGCTCATAGCTTAAAGAAACTAATTTAGCCAACTCTTAAATAATTTTTTTGAAGATTGTGAACATTAAACAATAAATTCAAATGAACATAGCTTAAAGCAACTAATTTAACCAATTTCTAAATAATTTTCTTGAAGAATGTGTTATCAAGAAAGTGTTCCTTCCTCACACGTTTAGTTGTTAGTAAACTATCTTAAGAGGTGCACCCATATTCTTTATAAGTTGACCACTTTATAAATAATTTCATTGATACAAAGCTCTAACTAGAAATGATGCCCAAAAGAAAATCATCTAATATATGATACTATACTTCCAATTAAATCAAATGTTGAGCACATAAAACTAATAATCCCCATTAGTAACATAAATGAAATAGATTGTTTGGTTCCTGTTGCAACTGCAACTATTCTCCCCAAATTTTTCAAATTTTGGTCCCCTCCTCATGATTTAGTGTTGATTTCTTTTGAATCGTTTGGATCTGTGAACCCTTTTGGTCATCCTTTAATGTTGAATGATTTTTGAAGGTTAACGCTCATCCTGTTTTCGGAAGTTGCTGGTGTTTGAAAACTGTTGTGGGTTGCAGGTTTTGAGTTTATTTGCTACTCGAAGATGAATCGGACCTTCTGTTTTTGTAAAACCGTTGTCTCAGAGGTTAAACAGATTTTACCATTGCTAAATTCTTGAGTTTCAAACTCTTAGCATCTGTATTTTTCAGTTGGATTGGAGGTTTATTGGCTGGCGCTCCCGCCGTTGCGAAAAATAATAAGGTTTAGCTTCGTTTTTCTTCTCCGATGCATATGTCTCTATCGATTGAGTTTTTGCTTCATGTTGGAGAGTATTGTTACTTCATTCTCTGCAGTTGCAGATGGATGATTTGTGAATCCCCCTGATAGATTGACTTTTCAACCCCGCTTTGTTGTTTTTGCCGATCCTTAAGTTTTGGACCTCCGCCGTTGCAGATGGAAAAAGCGCTAGCCTTCCGGTCTTTTAGTCTTTTTTCCTCCAATCTATATTTTTGCCTATCGCGGAAGGTGATGTCCTTTACGGTTCCGCCGTTGTGGCTCCCAAATCAGCTAGCTACCCGAAATGAGAAGCGCTCCACCCGCCAATGCGTGTCGCATGTCTGTATCCTTTTTCTCTTCCGTCGTTGCAGCTGTGCAAAGCACTTGGATTTCGATGTCAATGTTCTTCCGACTTTTGATTGGGAAGTTTTCTCGCCCACAGCTTAGGTCTTAACTTTTCTGACTTTGATGTGCTTAGGTGTTTTCGCAGTACCCATCACCTGTCGAGACCCGCTTATGTGGCTGTCAGTGAGTTTACCCCGCCGATGTTAGCGTTATAAGCCGCCGATGAATAATGCAGTACACGACCTTTCTTGTTGCTTAGTCATTTTGGTTAATATAGTTTAACGTATTTTTTTATTTTATTGAAAATTCAATCCCAATGAATGATAGACATCATTTGGTGGCAGGAAAATTCAAGAGGTTGCCCAGACGACTGCTGCGCGAAGGTACATTTGGGAGATAGGTGGTGGAAAGGAGCTGGGCCGTTTCGGCAAAGGTCGAATCAAATTGACAGAATCATAAGGAAGAAAAGCAAAGTCAAAGGCAAAATCAAAAAACAACAAAGGCGTAGACCTGAAAGGTCTATCAGTTACTCAACAAATCATGAGTCTGCGTAGGAAAGATAAAGAGAAATATGAATCATTTTGAGGGACCGAAAGGTCACACGTTTGGGGGTAGCCCAAGCGGTCTTCTGTTTTAGTTTAAATATTGGAAAGTTAGAATGGACAGGGGATTTTTCCCTTGAAAACTTGTAAACAATCGTTTGTAAGAGGAACTATTTCGTTTTACAACCAGAGATTGCAAAATTTGCCTGTTGGAGAAAGTGCTATGTGGAATGAATCAATGCGATTAAATGAGCAAATGTTGAATGGGAACTATTTCATTTTCAACCATGTTTCATTAGCTGTGAGAGCATTCTAACTGCCTGAACCTATGTTCTTGTCTGAATGTTCTGTAGCTTACTTAGTGATGTTTTCCACTATGAGTAATGGTGTTTTTAACTGGTGATGAGCTATCTTATCATGTATACTTTCATTCATGTTTATATGTTTGGTCATAAGAAAAGATATCTATGATTTTCCATAACACATGGACAGTAGTGCATTACTCATGAATTAATATCCATCTCTCTAGAGATAGCGTAGTTTGTATTTATTTTTCACAATATATGTGATTTAGATGCTTGTGAGTTCTAAGACAAGAGGTATGAACCTGCGCATCGCATTGTGAATACTCCTTGCATCCTTTATCACCCTGCATTGTTAAATAGGCACTTGCATTTCATATTTTAATTCAAAATACAAAAAATTATACGGTGGACCGGGCCGCAACCGGTAAAACCTTTTGTTACTTGACCTACGATAGCCGGACCGCAAACCGGACGGATTCCCTACACCAAACAGTCATGGGATAGTTGGGAACGTTGACTGGGGAGAATCCCTTGCTGTTGTTGCCTATGAATTTCTAGGCCTCAACAGTTTTTGGTGCTAGAAGGAGGGCCGCCAGTGCATGGCTGGCCGCGGAAACCCGTTTTCCTGAGACTTTTCCACCGGTAACAGTTCAGAAGCAGTGGGCTTCGTAATCCAATTTTGGAAGAAAGGGGTAGAGAAAATTTGTTTTCAGTCGACAACCAAGTTGTTAATAATTTGAGAAGACACACTAGGGCATACATGAATAAGATTGGAGGATTGCCAATCACCCCTGAATTGCCCATAAGAGAATATAAAAGGAAGGATCATCCTATATTGGAAGACTCAGTGTTGGTTGGGGATTGGGAAGAACTTGTGGAAACAGCCTTACAGGAAGTTGTACTGCCTTTGAATCAAGAAGGTCCAGATGCTCCTCACAGTTCTCCTGCTCACACCCCAGTTTTCTCACCTCCTCACTCTCCACCCAGACTCATGGCGGGCATCAACGCCAATCAACCACCTAACCCACCGAATCCACCACCTACCTGGAGAGCCAGATCACCTTTAAACCTAACACCTCCATTACATGATTTACCTCAATCCTTTGAAAAGATGCTACCAAAATTCGACCCAAGTGAAAAGATACTAGTATATGACCACCTGCAAAGTTTTTATTTGGCAATAGAAGGGTTAAGGGCAGGGGAGTATGAAGATGTAGTTTGCAGATTATTCCTGCACACCCTTAAAGGAGCTGCAACGTCATGGTATTTTGGTTTTCCTGCAAAATCTATCCCTGATTGGGATACCTTCGAAAGAATATTTAGAAGTAAGTATGCAACCCAGAAGACTCATGCAGCTCTTATGAAAGGACTATGCACCTTGAAGAAAGAGAGAAAGAAAAAGGTGCACATTTTCACCCAAAGGTTTGCAGCATATCTCAAGAATTTTTCTGAAGCTGACAGACCTTCGGATAAGGTCCTAATTGAATATTATACCTCAGCTTTAGGCCCTTGAGTTGGCCATGTTTGCCAAAATAAAGGCTAAGCCTACTTTGGCAGAAACCTATGAAGAGGCATAAATAGTGGAGGCAGAAAGGGAAAGCATCGAAGACTATCCCGAACGGTCAGGAGAGAAAATGGTGGGGAGGAAAGCCTTGTTGTTTAATAAACCTAAGGAAGAGAAATCAGCATATTTTGAAGGTATGGCAAAAATGATGCAGAAGCTTTCTAACAGAATTATAGACTTAGAAAAAGAAAAGGAAGCTCCAAAGTTCTACAAGCCCTATTACAAGAAAAGGGAGGAAAACAATCAATCCCAACCTCCTCCGCACAATTCAGCATCTATGAATTTAATAGAGGTAGGAATGGACAATTTTTGCACTTTCCACCAGCAACCCCACTCTGAAAAGAATTGTCCTCAATGGATAAACTCAGTGACGTTGGTTATGAATCAGGTGTTGGATTCTAAATTAACAGAAGATGGAGATGAAGGAAAAAAGGACAGTACCACTTCAATGAAAGAACAAGAAGATGATACCATGGTTCTGTGGAATTCCATTTCATTATTCGATGATGAGGAAGAAAAGAATTGGGGACACGATAGCGTCATGGAAACGAACGTTACAACAAGGAGCCAAGGGTCGGTTAAAGAAGACAGTCTCATACTCCCAAAAATCAGAAGGCTGCAGAAAAATGTTAAAAAATTTCAGAATAATTCCTCAGCTGATAAAATTCCCGAATTCACCATTACCAGCCAGGATCCTAGGCAGACTGATATGTTCGCCACGCCCACGGAAGAAAAAATGAATGTTGATAAGCCACATCCCACTGAACCGCAGATGGATTATGACATCGTGGAAGATATAAAGAAGGTAAAGGCGAACATTTCACTATTTGAAATGTGTAAAGTGCCGCAGCAAAAAGAAATACTATTGAAAGCACTGGAAGCATCGGATGAGAGGCTTCCCACGGACAACCGAACCAAGGAAGAAGAAGAAATCGGAGAAACTAGCATTGGAGGTAAGTCTAAGAACAAGAATCCACCTTTCCTCCTCACTTTTGAAATTTTTAATTACAACGTACATAATTGCTTGGCAGACTCAGGGACATCGGTTAACGCCATGCCAATATCAGTTTGTAAAAATATAAACGGGAAGCCAAAGCCATCCATGTGGAGGGTTGTTCAGTTGGACAAGACGAATGTAAAGGTAATTGGTGAGATGGAGGATGTCATGTTCCACCTGTCGTCAAATGATAAAGTGTGCCAAGTTATTGATATAGTGGTGGCTGACATACCAAATGCTTATGGTCTTGTTCTAAGCAGAGATTGGTCAGCCAAACTAAACGGATATTTTGCCTCTGATTGGTCCCATCTGTGGTTGTCGTATAAAGGAAATCCGAACCAAATTAAAATTATGCGGGAGCCTCACATGAAATACAACGTTACTCAACTTGAGGAAAAGAATGAACCCATGGATTCTGTGTTGGGAAATTATTTTATTGAATTGGAACCAGGAAATTACCAAGCAGAAGAAGCCAACAACACATCAGACACCCAGCCTGATCTCCTTCGATTTTCACAGGCTGATGAAATTGACTATAAAATAGTAGACCTAGCAGTAGGAGTAGATTCGCATGCATTAGTTAGTGATTTCTGGACATTGTTTTTTGATGGCTCTAAGACGTTAGAAGGGTCAGGGGCCAGTTGCGTCCTGATCGACCCCAAGAAGAATAAACATTTTCTTTCATGTAGATTAGAGTTTGAATGTACGAATAACATGGCTGAGTATGAGGCGTTGGTGCAAGGTTTAAGGAAAGCAATCGAATTATAGGTAATTAATCTGAAGGTTTTTGGAGACTCTGAAATAATCGTGAAACAGGTTCGGAATCAAAGACATTGTATTTCTCCTCACTTAAAAGCTTATCAAAATGAGGTATGGGACCTTCTCAAATGTTTTGATGCATTTAATATTATATCAATTCCAAGACTAAAAAATGTAGCAGCTGACTTGTTGGCCACATCAGCTGCTAGGCTTGTGCCTACTAATAATCGATGCTCCGTTGAATTTCTTTTTAGGCCCTCGGTCCCTTATATGATCACCAACCTACGAGTGTTAGACGACGACCAGCAAATTATAGAATGCTTAACAAATGATGAGGTATTTAAAGGGGCGATTATAGATGATGAAGAGCATCAGGCCGAGCTGAAGTATAATAATTTCATCCCTAAAGGAGTCGGAACCTTAGAAAGAATGTTCGATTTAAATGAAAAATTCAGAAGACCAGCAAACATGAAGACTTACAGCTCTTCTCTACAGTATGAGCTGATAAATTTAGGGACTAAGACAAATCCTAAAAATGTGAATCTTGGCAAATGTTGTTCACCAGCAGAAAGAGATAAGTTCATCCATCTTTTTAATCAATATAAAGATGTTTTCGCATGGACATATGAATATTTGAAGACATATGACACCAGCATCATCCAGCATGTTATCCCCATCAAATTTGGCGTTTAACCTTATCAGCAACCTCTGAGGAAAATGCACCCCAAGTTGGAACCTCTGATCCAAAGTGAAGTTAAGAAATTATTGGAGGCTAGGATCATCTTTAAAGTTAGACACTCCGAATGGGTCTCAAATCCGGTACCAGTGAGTAAAAAATATGGAGAAATCAGGCTATGTGTGGATTTCAGGAATTTAAACCGCACTTCAAACAAAGATAATTATCATGTTCCACCCATGGAGCAACTACTACAAATAGTCTCAGGTTCTGAATTATTTTCTTTTTTGGACGGATTCTTAGGCTACAATCAAGTACTAGTAGCTGAAGAAGACAAATTGAAGACAACATTCAAGACCAGAAGGGGAACCTTCGCTTACCAAAGAATGCCCTTTGGGATTATAAACGTTGGAGCTACATTCCAAAGGGCTATGGACATAGCTTTCCAAGGTCTGATTGGCTGTAGTGTTGTAATAGACCTTGATGATATTATGATATTCTCAAAGAAGAGAGAAGAGCATGCGTTTCATCTGAGGCAGGTTTTTGAACGCTGTCGGAAATATGGCATTTCACTCAATCCCAAGAAATGTGTATTCGTTGTTACGGAAGGAAATTTGTTGGGTCACGTAGTTTCAAAGAAAAAAATATCTATAGACCCAGAAAGGATCAAGGCCATTGAACAGATACCCTTGCCCCATAATAAAAAGGGGATGCAATCATTTATGGGAACAATAAACTTCGTACGAAGATTTGTGCCAGATTTTGCTCAGATTGTCAAACCTCTACAGCAAATGGTGAAGCAAAGTGCACAGTTCAAATGGACTGAGATTGAGAAGAATGCATTCGGAAAGATTAAAACTGTTGTTGCACACGTTCCCTCCTTAAAAAGCCCAGATTTCGATAAAGATTTTATTCTGTATACTTTTGCATCTGATGATTTGCTAGCAGTTGTGCTTACTCAAAAGGAAGATGGGGGGGATGAATTCCCAATATCTTTCATGAGCACTGGTCTACAAGGGGCCGAATTAAATTACCCGACTATTGATAAACAAGCTTACGCAGTATTCAAAGCAGTGAAACAATTCAGGCCCTATATATTAAAAAATCGAACCAAGGTGATCGTCCCATACCCAGCTGTGAGGTCACTTTTTGTACAAAAGGAGTTAGGAGAAAGAAGGGGCAATTGGGTAACAGCGCTTCAAGAGTATGACCTCAAATTCAAGCCAGATTCTATAGTTAAAGGGCAAGGTTTGTGCAAACTGATGACTGAAAATGGAAACAATAAAGAACATGCATGGGAAGATGAAGCTAAGTTACATCTGATGGATGTATGTCCTTTGTTCACAGCCCTCGAGTCTTAGTATAGAGACCTCATGCATTACCTTCAGGCAGGATTGTTGCAAGAACATTGGAATTCCAAGCAAAGAAGAGCGCTATGTCTCAAATCAGCTTCCTATCAAATTGTTGAAGGAATATTATTCAGAAAAAATTACGATGGAGTTCTTCTTAGATGCTTAGAGAAAGAATATGCGACGAAAGTAATGATAGATTTACATGATGGGCCTGCTGGGGGGAATTTTTCAGGAGATACTACAGCTCACAGAATTCTCAGAGCCGGTTACTATTGTCCCACACTTTTCAAAGATGCACACGCCCATGTCCGGAAGTGCGATATTTGTCAAAGGTGTAGTGGAAGGAAATCTAAAGCAGCCGCACCACTGAAGCCTGTGATGATCACGGAGTCGTTCGAACAATGGGGGTTGGATATTATTGGGGAGATAAAGCCAAACTATTCCCTACAACATAAGTACATTCTGACCATGACCGATTACTTCACTCACTGGGTAGAAGCCATCCCACTGTGCAGAATAAATGAAGACGCGGTCATCAGCTTCCTGCAAGACCATATTATGACCAGGTTTGGAGTTCCAGTTTCTTTAGTCTTTGATAATGCTACTTACTTTTCATCGATTAAATTAACTGCTTTTGCTCATGAGAAAGGAATAAAGTTGCATTATTTGGCTAATTACTATCCACAAGGAAATGTCCTGGCTGAGTTTACTAACAAAAATCTGATTAGAATTTTAAAGAAGACTGTGATAGAAAACCAGAGGAGTTGGCACTCAGCGCTACCAAACACCCTTTGGGCTGATAGAGTCACCCCCAAGTCTTCAATAGGAGTGTCACCGTATACCCTTGTGTATGGTAAAGAAGCCATTCTTCCCCCAAATATCATGCTACCCTCCTCCATAATTGCTCAAGATTCTAGAGGGTCGGAGAATGTAGTTTTGCATATGAGGATATGTAATCTTCTAAAAGCGGAAGAGGTTAGATCTAAGGCTAGAGAGCGCTTTAAAAAAAAAACAAGAGGTAATAAAGAGATGGTTCAACAAGCACAAGGAAGGAACAAAAGACTTTGAAGTGGGAGATTTGGTCCTCAAGTGAAACCACCCCCATGATGAGAAAGGAAAACACACGAAATTCCAGCAGTTATGGGTAGGCCCTTTCCAGATTGCAGCAAAGCTTGGCCCTTCCACTTATAAGTTACGAGATCTACAAGGGTGGGAAGAGAACTTGCCAGTAAATGGTTTAGTTCTCAAGCCTTACTTTTCCTCAGTCTTGTTTGTGATTCTTCTATCTTGTATATAAATAATCTGGCTTGGTCGTCTTTTTGAGTCATGTTTTTTTAGTTTTGTTTTAAGTTTTTACTGATTTCAATAATGGAAATGAACCTGCAGTTGCATGGCGAACAACAGAATTTTGGGAATGATTAAAGTTCTTAGGTATAAGACTATGTATTGCTATTTGTCTAACAAAGAACTTCTTCCAATTTAGCAGTTTTCTCAAATAGCTATGTACGCATTGAAGTCCTGCTTAACCCCTGTGAAATAAACTAGAATCAGAAAGTCTAGAATATTATGTTGAGGCTCCATCCATGTCACATTTAAAATGTCCTAGTGGGTGACATTCAAGGGCCCATGGAAAGGAGCAAGGTAAACAGTATATTAAATACAAATGATCCCATGCCAAGAAATGAATGCCAAAGGCAGATAAGAGTCAAAACTCCTATGAAAGCATCATATATTAAAACAAATGTTGAACCACATAAGTACTAAATCGCCAAAAGTTCCTCTCCATCCATGAGCTGAAACGTGAATACGCCTCTCACACAAAAGGACACTTGGGATAGAGGAGCCTGAATTAAAATTCAGAAAGAAAGGCATGCAGGAGGACTTATATAAAAAGGACAAAAGTCCAAAAGCACAAAAAGTGCTAAAGTGGCATGGGAATGAGGAACAAATGAATATTTGTGTTTACCATGTGCTACAATCCTGTGGTGTCCAAGCTGCTAGCTACCTGAAGACTAAAGTAACAATGAAACTCATAGTTCGGCCTCAACAAAGTTATCTGGACTTGAAAATCTTGGTTTCCACTCTCCCAAATTGGTCTATCATCAATGATTAAAGGTACATACTTTTTCCATTTGAGAAATCCAGATAGCTGGAAGAATTCAATGGGTTTGTTCATTGTTAAATAGTCTGTCACTCAAGAGGTAGTCGCCCAGAGATCTAGGTTCACCAGGTAATCGCCAATTGTTGCAGCTGCAACTATTCTCCCCAAATTTTTCAAATTTTGATCCCCTCCTCATGATTTAGTGTTGCTTTCTTTTGAATCGTTTGGATCCGTGAACCCTTTTATTCATCTTTTAATGTAGAATGATTTTTGAAGGTTAATGCTCGTCTTGTTTTTGGAAGTTGCTGGTGTTTGAAAAATGTTGTGGGTTGCAGGTTTTGAGTTTATTTGCTACTCGAAGATGAATCGGACCTTCTGTTTTTGTAAAACCGTTGTCTCAGAGGTTAAACAGTTTTGACCATTGCTAAATTCTTGAGTTTCAAACTCTTAGCATCTGTATTTTTCAGTTGGATCAGAGGTTTATTGGTTGGCACTCCCACCGTTGCGAAAAATAATAAGGTTTAGCTTCGTTTTTCTTCTCCGATGGATATGTCTCTATCGGTTGAGTTTTTGTTTTGCGTCGGAGAGTATTGTTACTTCGTTCTCCGCAGTTGCGGACGGCTGATTTGTGAAGTCCCCCGATACATTGACTTTTCAACCCCGCTTTGTTGTTTTCACAGATCCTTAAGTTTTGGACTTCCGCCGTTGCAGATGGAAAAAGCGCTAGCCTTCCGGTCTTTTAGTCATTTTTCCTCCGATCTAGATTTTTTCCTATTGCGGATGGTGATGTCCTTTACGGTTCCACCGTTGTGGCTCCCAAATCAGCTAGCTACCCAAAATGAGAAGCGCTCCACCCACTGATGCGTGTTGCATGTCTGTAGCCTTTTTCTCTTCGATCGTTGCGACTATGCAAAGCACTTGGCTTCCGATGTCATTGTTCTTTCGACTTCCGATTGGGAATTTTTCCTGCCCACAGCTTAGGTCTTAACTTTTCTGACTCTGATGTGCTTAGGTGTTTTCGCAGTACCCATCACCTGTTGAGACCCGCTTATGCGACTGTGAGTGAGTTTACCCTGCTGATGTTAGCATTCTAAGACGCCGATGAATAATGCAGTACATGACCTTTCTTGTTGCTTAGCCATTTTGTTTAATATATTTTAACGTATTTTTTGATTTTATTGAAAATTCAGTCCCAATGAATGATAGACGTCGTTTGGTGGCAGGAAAATTCAAGAGGTTGCTCAGACGACCGCAGCTCGAAGGTACATTTGGGAGATAGGTGGTGGAAAGGAGCTGGGCCGTTTCGGCAAAGGTTGAATCAAATTGACAGAATCATAAGGAAGACAAGCAAAGTCGAAGGCAAAATCAAAAAACAACAAAGGCGCAAACCTGAAAGGTCTGTCAGTTACTCAGCAAATCATGAGTCTGCGCAGGAAAGATAAAGAGAAATATGAATCATTTTGAGGGACCGAAAGGTCACACGTTTGGGGGTAGCCCAAGCGGTCTTCTGTTTTAGTTTAAATATTGGAAAGTTAGAATGGACAGGGGATTTTTCCCTTGAAAACTTGTAAACAATCGTTTGTAAGAGGAACTATTTCGTTTTACAACCAGAGATTGCAAAATTTGCCTGTTGGAGAAAGTGCTATGTGGAATGAATCAATGCGATTAAATGAGCAAATGTTGAATGGGAACTATTTTGTTTTCAACCATGTTTCATTAGCTGTGAGAGCATTCTAACTGCCTGAACCTATGTTCTTGTCTGAATGTTCTGTAGCTTACTTAGTGATGTTTTCCACTGTGAGTAATGGTGTTTTTAACTGGTGATGAGCTATCTTATCATGTATACTTTCATTCATGTTTATATGTTTGGTCATAAGAACAACTATCTGTGATTTTCCATAACACATGGACAGTAGTGCATTACTCATGAATTAATATCCAGCTCTCTAGAGATATCGTAGTTAGTATTTATTTTTCGCAATATATGTGATTTAGATGCTTGTGAGTTCTAAGACGAGAGGTATGAACCTGTGCATCACATTGTGACTACTCCTTGCATCCTTTATCACCCTGCATTGTTAAATAGGCACTTGCATTTCATATTTTAAGTCAAAATACAAAAAGACATACGGTGGACCAGGCCGCAACCGGTAAACCCTTTTGTTACTTGACCTACGGTAGCCGGACCGCAAACCAGACGGATTCCCTACACCAAACAGTCACGGGCTAGTTGGGAACATTGACTGGGGAGAATCCCTTGCTGTTGTTGCCTATGAATTTCCAAGCCTCAACAGTTCCATAAATATGCTGATAGATATGACAAAGAAGTGCTATCTAGATTCATAACTTAAACTTAAGTAAAAAACAACTAGCTTAAATAATAACTACCTATATTCAATTTTTTTTGTGATCAAACTGGATTGTTTTGAGTACGGTTTATCTTTAGTACATTTTCGGATTGAACCTGCCAAACCAACTTGGGTGGCTGCCCCCAAACCAGATAGGTGCGACGAACGAAGAAGCTACGGATGTTCTGACGTATAGAAATGGGTTCAAAGATGCAGATACATAGCCCAATGCTTAGTTGTTTTTAATTAGGTTGTCTTTATCATATGGAGGAATGCATTTGAATTAAACCACTAGCTGTAAATCTATCTCCCATTAGGATGGAATTCAAGAGACGAAACCACTAACATAAAGTTCTTATTCATTTGCTTAGAAGCTAAGCTTCGGTACTTGATCGAGTAGGAAGCACTGGAGCAGGGACGAATGAAGAGGGCGCAGACGCTAGGTACTATGGTTCAATGGGTGAGGATGCTAGGTGAGGAAATTCATAAAATTGAGCTCCCTCAGAATAAGGTTGAGGTTCAACCCTTTCTGGGGAAGGTGAATTTTCTGAGAAGGTTCAATCATGCCTTTACTTAAATAGTAAGGTGTATAACTAACATGCTGGGAAAGGACAAAGAGATCAAGTGGACACCTGGAGAAAAATAGTCCTTTGAAGATATCAAGAAAGCTATTTTTGAAGCCCCTATGATAGAAAGCTTGGACTTCTCTAAATATTTTCTCATATTCTCATTTTATTCATAACATACCGTGGTTGGGGTATTGTTACAAAAGAATAATGAGGCAAATGAACAACCCATTGATTTCTACAGAAAATCTCTTAGATATGATCCTCTTAAATACAACATCCTGGATAAAAAATCTTATGCTCTAATGCAGGATTTGAAATAATTTTGAGTGTACATCCTACATTCTCATATCATTGCTCATGTCCCCACCAGCACGGTAAAAGATAGTCTGATGCAACCAGACCCTGAGGGATGAAGCGTAAAATGGATAACAGTCTTACTTGAATGTGACTTGGATATCAATCCCACAAAACTGATTAAAGGCTAGGGACAGGCCAAAATCATAGCACAATCTAACAATGACACTCTCAGCCTACACATGATTGATGAGTTGACAATAGAGGAAAAAATTCCTAAGGAACAGACAAATCCACAAGTAGCTGAGAATTTCCTGTCATCTCCATGGTACACTGACATCATCTTTGTGTTACATCATATGCAAGCCCCATAGGGTATGGATAGAACAAGGGCTAGATTTCTCAAGCAGAAAGAATCAAGGTTTTGCATCTTAAATGGAAAATTGTATTGGAAAGAACCTGGAGGGGTTCTATTGAACTATGTAAATGAGCAGGAGGAAAAGAAGCTCATTGAATAATTCCATGCAGGAGAATGTGGAGGTCATCATTATTAAAAGGAAACTATGAACAATATCATGAGGGAAGAAGTTTACTAGCCCACTATATTTTCTTATACCCAGAAAGATGTTGCCTCTTGCCATAACGGTCATGTCTTTCAAGGGAGGAGGAAGCTTCTACCATTTCCTTTGAATCCCATACATGTTGAGGCCCCTTTCCAGCAATGGGAGTTGGATTTTATTAGATAGATAAACCCATCTTCCTCATGATAGCACAGGTGGATCCTCACTACCACTGATTATTTCACAAAATGGATTGAAGCCATCCCAACTAGACAGGCCATTGAGACAGTGATTATGCAGTTTCTAAAAGAGCACATTTTGTCAAGGTTTTGGGTTCATAGAAATCTGATCACTGACAATGTTGTTGCATTCAATTCAAATAAGATGGTGGAATTTTGCTTCAAGTATCACATATAGCTAGGGCATTCCACGGCCTACTATCCACAAGGAAATGCGTTGGCAAAATCTTCAAATAAGAGCATGATGAGGATCATCAAAAAAGTTTCTTCAGGAAAACAAGAAGGCCTGACACACAAAATTGCATCATGCTTTGTGGGCTGACAGAATCATTGTAAATAAATCCATTCGCACTTCACCATTCCAGCTGGTTTATGGCTCTGAGGTAATTTTTCCTAGTTCCCTGAGTTTGTCGATAATGAGACTACTGCAGAAAGAAGAAATTGAAACCCATCCAAATTAGAGGAGAATGTATTAATTGATTGAACTGCAGCAGCAAAGGGAGCAACTGTCAACTCAAAAAATTTAGGAGAAAATGAAAGAGATATTTGACGGGAGGACAAACCTGATGATTTCTAGATGGGGGATGTAGTTTTTCTATGGGATGCACCACATGAAGGGAAAGGGAATCATGGTAAGTTTGATCACCAGGGCCCTTATAATATTTCATCTTTTATAGGAAAGAATTCCTACATACTGTAGGAGATGGAGGGTGGTATGGTATATGGAGCTCTTGTAAATGATAGGCTCCTCAAGAACTACTTTATGTAAAGTAAGTTCAGTTCTCATGTCATTGTATATACCATTTATTTTTAACATTGCATGTGTGGATAGCTCTCTAACATATTTAAAGCCCGAGGTGAAGGAAGTAGGGCCCCCAAGAGGAGTCATTATTAGGTTTTCTTTTTATGAAAATTTGAAGTTACAGACACAAGAACAAATTTTGAGGCGATAGGCCTTCGGAAAAACGCAGAGTGGTGTAGTTATTTGGGGTTTTTACATGTACTGAGGGCCCAATGGATCAGGCACTTGGTCTATAGGGTTCTTTTCTACCTCACATGGAGGATAGAATCCCCGAGTTGGAGCTGCTATTAGCACTTGTGCTAAAATTTAAGGATTTTTTACAGATGCATCCACGCTAATTCCCCTACAAAAGGATAATCCAATGAAAGTGATGAGTAAGGATAAATGGTGATAGGAATGAATAGCTTAGATACATAGCAGAGGAAATCAAAGGTTGTAGGATATTTTTCCAAGGGAAGATGCACATTTTTAAAAGAAATTTGATGTTGGTGGAAGAAGGTTAAAGGTTATGTAGGATCAACTGTCAAATGAACAAGAAGAAGAAGATCTGCGTTCCTGAAGAATTTTGTTTCTTTAACATGCGAGGAGGAATAAAATTATCAGATTCACGGAATGGCATGGAGCTTTAATTTTTAACGATGGTGATCAAAGGTAGAATTAGATCTATGGTGGAAAATAATTCCACTGGTTCAACTTTCACAAACCAAATAAATTTTTCATATTTGTGGAATGTTGTAGGGACTGCAAGTTTTAACAATAGTGATCAAAGGTAGAATTAGATCTATGGTGGAAAATAATTTTGCTGGTTCAACTTGCACGAACCAAATAACTTTTCATATTTGTGGAATGTTGTAGGGCCTGCAAGTTTTAGCGATGGTGATCATAGGTAGAATCATATCTGCGGTGAAAAATAATTCCGTCGGTTCAACTTGCACAAACCAAATAAATTTTAGATTTTCAGAATGTTGCAGGGCCTGCATTTTTCCAATGGTCAAGATTGATGGTGGAGTAAGATCAACGGAGGGGATGAATTCCACTGATCTACCATGCTCGTGGAAAGTAATTTTTATAATCTGGGTAATTGCTTAAAGGTATGCATATTTCGATGGAAGAGATCTAATCGGAAATAGATCTATGGCGGAGAACAATTCCGCTAATCCAACATGTGCGGATAAATGAACATTTGAAATATAAGGAATGTGGTAGGCTCTTAAAGTTTGAACGATGAAGATTTAAAGAAGATTTTGATCAAAGGTTGGAAACAATTCCGCATTGTGAACTAGCATGAAGAAAGTAGGGATGAAGATTTGTAGACTTAGGTAGGGGTCGCATGTTCCAATGGCTCATATTAAAACTTGATCTAGATCAACGAATGAGGTTGATTCCGCAAATTGAAAGTGCAAGGAGGAATGAATTCCTAAACTCAGCAGAATGTAGTAGAGATAGCAATTTTCAACTGTCCAAATGAAGATACAATTTAGATCAGTGGCTGATAATGATTCTGCTAATCCAAGGTGTGAGGAGGGAAAATCTCGGTGATAATGTGGAAAGTGCAGATCGACGGTCCCAAAATATTCTGCACCTTTGATACTAGATCAACGGCCCGAAAGGGAGCAGAAAAGAGGAAAGCAGAAATACAAAAATTTGGTTATGAAAATTTGGAATCCCCCTTTCCTCTTTCCACCATCCCGTAAGATTGACGGTCCAGAAAGATTCTACACCTTTGATCTTATATCAACAGTCTGGAAGGGAGCGAAAAGGCAGAAATTTGGGATATGAAAATTTGGTTATGAAAAGTTGGAAGCCCGCTTTCCGCAGTTCTAGATCCAACAGTCAAGGATCGCATCGAGATAAATCAATGGTACAAAACAATTCATTGGTTGAAGATGCTGGGATGAATGAAATTGTTGTATGCCACTCGAAGATCTTATGAACAATCATTTTCACCAAGCGTGCCTAATTCCCAGGTTTCAAATTTTCCCTTTTGGTCCACCACGCACATCCCAATGTGCTTTCCGTATTTGTTTTGTGATCACGGCCAATCTGCGAGATCATAAATTGTTAGGATTTTATGTGTGTGGGTTTGATCCTCGTATCGGAACTGATTTTTTGCTTTGTTTCGAGTTTGGTCTTGGGAGCTTAGTACTCCATAAATATAGCCTCAAGAGAGGAATAAAGGGTCCGACATTCATATTTTCAAGCCTTTGTGCTTGGTTTTGTAGCTCTGCAACTTTTCTTGGAAGTAATAACGCAAAGTATTTCATAAGTGTCTGAGATTCATCATGGTGTTCAATGTTTAGTTTGTGTCCCCCTATATATTTCATTTCATGTATGTGTAGCTTCTGCTAACCCGTTTCTAGTTGTTTGCAAGGAATCCGTTCTCTATTTAGCACTCCTGCATCAGACAACATGTTTTTTCTATGTTTATGATAAATGTCCTAGAATTCATCCTCTGTTAGATTCTCCATTTTAGTTATCAACCTTCACTATTACTTTTGCTAAAGGTGTTTCAGAAGATTCATCCATAGATAGGTGCCTCCTATCTCATTGGGCTTCTTCTCATTTCCCCCTGCCATCTCTCAAAGATATTTTGTTTAATACTAACACCTATTTTACCTCAGACTATGAAGGTTATCACTGGTCATTATTTGTTGTAAGTCCTTGAATGTTTTAGGTTTTTAGTCCATTGCCCAATGGTATTTAATATATGTTTGTCTTACACTCCTTAAAATCCAAACAACCCTTTCCCTCATAAATATAGCCTTCTGAATGTTTGTTTAAAGATATATGTGTATGTGAATGACCTTGTGACAAAGAGATATCCCTCTCTAACTATATAGGCTTGTTGAGGCCTGGAAAATCGTAGGCAACAATAGCAAGGGTTTCTCCCCAGTAAATGTTCCCAACTAGCCCGTTACTGTTTGGTATGGGGAATCCGTCCGGTTTACGGTCCCGCTACCATAGGTCAAGTAACAAAATTAAAAGGTTTTATCGGTTGCATCCCAGTCCACTATGAATATTTTAGTGTTTTTTAGTTTTTTGTATGATATGCAAGTGCTTAACTAAAATGCAGGTTGATAGAGAATACGAGGAGCGGTCACAATGTGATGTGCAGGTTCTTACCTCTCGTCTTAACTCTCTCGCATCTAAATCACACACAGCAAGAAAACTAAAACTAACTATCTAACCGATCCCTAGGGAGCAATATTGTCAATTATCAATGAGTAATGTATTTATGCACATGCCTTAACAAAAATCATAGATAGTTGTTACTTATTTTGAAATACATGAACAGTAATAGATAGATGAACAACAATATAGCTCATTGTTTATGAAAAGCATTAATTACTCATAGTGGAAATTCCATAGAATAAACTAGAGAGCATTCATATAAGAACATAGGTTCAAAGAGTTAGAACGATCTCACAGTTCATGGACACAAAGCTGAAAACAAAATAGTTCACATTCAACACATCCATGGCACAGCATTTGAAAAGTTCCACACAGCTTTCGCCAACAGGAAACTTGTAATTCTTATTGCAAAAGGAAATAGTTCTTCTTACAACATGCTCTCACAAATCTCAATGGGAAAAAGTCCCTGCTCTCTATCTAATTCTCTTATATTTATACAAAAACAACAAAACCTTTGGGTTGCCCCTTGGATGACCTTTGGGCTCCCCCAACCGTTTATTCCCACAATTTTCTCTTTTAGTGAGTGCTCATGATTTATCTAATATGTTATATTTCAGATTAAGATTTTAAGAGCACTTTATAAAAAAGGACCAGCTTGGTAACTGATGAAATTTTCCCAAGTCTGGGCCTCTGCTGCTATCGATCTGTTTGAGATCTTAGACCCCTACTTCCTTCTTCTCTTTCCTCATCTCTACTTCTGCATTTATTTCTCTTCTTTCCTTGTAGCCTCCTTTCCTCTGCTTTATCTTCTAGACATGTCTTCTCTACAGTAGCAATCACCCTGTCATGAATAACCAGTCATTAGATCACTTAGCGTTTGACAAAGTAACACGAATTGTATCAATACATGCATTCTGTGAAATGAACTATAAAAAAATTTAAAGCATGAAAAGACAAAGTAAAGAGAACCCTGCAAGCTGGGCCTGAAAATTCTCTAAATCCACTGTCCGAACTAAAACACAAGTCCAAAAAATAGAATTTTATCTCAATTCAGGCCGCATCTGGACCAATTTGACATCCTCTAATGAAAGCATGAAAAACGACAAAGTAACCACCACTCCTCAATACACCAAACCCCCAAAATGCACTCTTCATCACAGAAACTTTGACTCAACCAACACCCATGGGAAAACTCCGCCATCCCATAAAGTAGAGTAATGGCACAACAAAAAACATGAAGGGAAAACCCTACCAACAATCAAAAGCAATAGACACTAAGCATTTGGTAGATAATCCACTTCGGCAGGCGAAAAAACTATAGCAATCGGATGATCAGTTCACTAAGGAGCCGAAATGGCGGAAGACCATCGGATTGTGGCTTCCGCGATCAAATACACCGTCGAAGAAATAAATCATTAAAAGCTATTGTCAATGTATCGAAGATCGAAACCATTATCCACTAAAACCATGGCACCAGCGATCGGCGAGGATAAGCACTAATTCGTCGGAATGTTCATTCGTTGGCTTCCGCAACGGCGGCTGCGTAAAATATTATGGCCCCAATTCAATGTTCAAAATAATTTCAACAAAAACAAAAATATATCATCGCAAAGCCAAAAGTTTGAACCACACATCGACGAAAGTAAGAACTGTCTATCGGCCTGTTTTCTAGTTGTCCTCCGAAACGGCAGCTGCATCAATAACGACAGTTCCGAATCAAACTTCAACAAAACATCGCAAAGTAAAAATTGATCAATAAAACCAAGGAATCGATGAACATCAATACTATCCATCGGGTCATCCAAATGACTTCCGACATTGATAAATAAAAACCTTTACACATCAAAACTTAAAGTTCCAAAATCGAAAGCTTTAGCCAGACAAAGGCATTTTAAATCAACCAACTTCCGAAATGAAAGAAAACAGTTTACCTTGAATCAAACTCAAACATTCAAAATTGTAGCAGAAGAACAACCGAGTTCAGGAAACCAAATAAAACCAAGCAAGATGAAATCAACAAGGAGGGTCCAAAAATTTAAAAAATTTAGAAAAATTGTTGCAGCTGCAACAATTGGCGACTTTCTGGTGAACTCAGATCTCTAGAAAACTTCTTCTTTGAGAAACAGACTGTTTTGACAATAAATACTAGCATGCTAAATTCTTCTAGATGTATGGATTTCCTAAATGGAAAATGTATGTACTTTTAATCATTGATGATAGTCCAATTTAGGAGAATGGAAACCAATATTTCAAATTCAAGATAACTCTTCTGACGCCAGGAATATGAGTTTCATTTTTTTACCTCTGTCTTTGGGTAGCTTCCAGCTTGGACACCACAGGATTGTAACATATGGTAAACAGAAATATTCATTTGTTCCTCATTCCCATGCCATTTTGTGCTTTTTGTGCTTTTGTACTTTTGTCCTTTCATTTGAGTCCTCCTGCATGCCTTTCTTTCTGAATTTTTTATTCAGGATCCTCTATCCATAGTGTCCTTTTGTGTGAGAGATGTATTTACTTTTCAGCTCATGGACAGAAAATAACTTTTGGCAATTTTGTATTCATATGATTCAGTATTTTGTTTTGATACTCATCGCTTTCTTAGGAGTTTTTTTACCCTTATTTGCCTTTTGGCTTTCAATTTTGGCATGGGATCACTTATATATAATATACTATTTACCTTGCTTCCTTTCCATGGGTCTTTTACTGTCACCCCCTAAGACATTTTTAAATGTGAGATGGATGGAGCCTCGAAATAGTATTCCAGACCTTTTGATCCTGATTTATTTTACAAAGATTAAGTAGGACTTCAATTTGTTCATAGCCATTCAGGTAAACTGTTAAACTAGAAGAAATTCTTTCAGATAAAACAATAGTACACAGTCTTATAATCAAGTATTTTAGTTAATCTAGAATTATGATGCTCTCCATGCAACCAAAAGTTTGCCTCTTTTTATTGAAATCAAACAAACAGAAAAATAAATCAAACATAACCAACCAAATCAGTTTATTTATGTACAAAACAAAACAAAAAAATCAGGAAAAATAAGGTTTGAGAACTAAACCATTAACTGGTAAGTTCTCTTCCCACCCCTGTAAATATTGCAATTTGTAGGTTGAGGGGCCAAGTTTTGCTACAATCTGAAAAGGGCCTACCCATAACTGTTGAAACTTCATGTGCTTCCCCTTTTCATCATGCGGGTGATCCCACTTAAGAACCAAGTCTCCCACTTCAAATTCCTTTTTTCCATCTTTGTGCTTATCAAACCACCTTTTCACTACTTCCTGCTTTTGCTTAAAACGTTCTTTGGCCATGGACCTAGACTCTTCCGCCTTCAAAAGATTATAGATTCTAATTTGTAGGATTTCATTATCTATGCCTCTAGACTCTTGAGCTATTATGAAAGATGGTAGCATAATGTTAGGAGGGAGTATAGCCTCTTTTCCATAAACAAGGGTATATGGTGACACACCTAAGAAATTATTGGGTGTGACCCTATCAGCCCAAAGAGAATTCGGTAATGTTAAATGCCAACTTCTTTGGTTTTCTATCACAATCTTTTTTAAGATCCTAATCAGATTCTTGTTTGTAGATTCTGCCAAACCATTCCCTTGTGGTTATTAGTTGGCAAAATAATGCAACTTAATTCCTTTTTCATGAGAAAATGCAGTTAATCTAATAGAGGAAAAATAAGTAGCATTATCAAAAACCAAGGAAATTGGAACCCCAAACCTAGTCATAATATGAACTTGCAAGAAATCCATGGCCGCATCTTCATTGACTTTACGTAATGGAATGGCCTCGACCCATCTACTGAAGTAGTCAGTTGCTGTTAAAATATATTTGTGCTGCAAGGAAGAATTTGGTTTTATTTCTCTAATGATATCAATTCCCCACTGCTCAAATGGTTCTATTATTATCACAGGATTCAATGGTCCTGTTGCTTTGGCTTGTCTTCCCCCACACCTCTAGCAGATATCACACTTTATGACATGGGCATGCGCATCCTTGAACAACGTGGACCAATAGTATCCGGATTTGAGAATATTGTGGGCTGTCGTATCTCTGGAAAAATGGCCTCCAGCGGGCCCATCATGTAACTATGTTATGAACTTTTTGGCATCTTCTTTCTCTAAGCATTTGAGAAGGACTCCATCATAATTCTTCCTAAATAAAATTCCATCAATGATCTGATATGCAGCTGATCTAAGGCGCAACGCTCTTCACTGTTTGGAATTCCAATGTTCTGGCAACAATCCTTCCTGAAGGTAATGAAAAATCTCTCGATACCAAGAATCTGGAGCTGTGAAAAGAGGACATACATCCATTATATGTAACTCAGTTTCATTTTCCCAATTGTGTTCTTCATTTTTTTTACCTTCAACCATTAATTTGCACAGTCCTTTCCCTTTAACTATGGATGCTGGTTTAAATTTGAGGTCATATTATTGTAAATTTGTCACCCAGTTTCCTCTTCTTTCTCCTAATTCCTTTTGTATGAAAAGAGACCTCACAGCTGGGTGTGCAACTATTACCTTTGTCTGGTTCTTAAGTATGTACGGCCTGAATTGTTTTACCTCTTTGAAGGATGCATAAGCTTGTTTATCCATAGCTGGGTAATTCAATTCGGCCCCCTGCAGACCAGTGCTCATAAATGATATGGGGTACTCGTCTCCCCCATATTCCTTCTAAGTAAGCACCGCTGCCAATGAATCATCTGACGCAAAAGTGTACAAAATAAAATCCTTTTCAAAATTTGGAATTTTGAGAGAGAGTGCATGAGCAATAGATGTATTTATTTTACTAAATGCATTCTTCTCTACATCATTCCACTTGAATTGTACACTTTGTTTCACCATTTGCTGCAAAGTTTTAACAATTTGAGCGAAATCCGACACAAACCTTCGCACGAAATTTATTGTCCCCATGAATGATTGCATACCCTTTTTGTTATGGGGTAAAGGGATCTGTTCGATAGTTTTGATCCTCTCTGGGTCTATGGAGATCCCTTTTTTAGAAACCACGTGACCCAGTAGCTTTCCTTCTGTAACCGCAAACACGCATTTCCTTGGATTCAGTGAGATGCCATACTTTCGACAACACTCAAAAATTTGTTTTAGGTGGAATGCGTTCTCTTCTCTCTTCTTTGAAAATATTGTGACATCGTTGAGATATACTACAACACTACGGCCAATTACACCACGGAAATATATATCCATAGCCCTCTGGAGAGTATCTCCAGCGTTGATGATTCCAAAGGGCATCCTTCTGTAAGAAAATTTTCCCCATTTTGTTCTGAACATAGTTTTTAGTCTGTCTTATTTGGCTACTAACACTTGATTATAGCCAAAGAATCCATCTAATAATGAGAATAACTCAGAACCTGAAACCATCTGCAATATCTGTTCCATGGGTGGGACGGGATAATTGTGTTTATCCGAAGCGCGATTTAGGTTTCTGAAGTCCACACAAAGCCTAATTTCTCCAGATTTCTTCCTTACTGGTACTATATTCAAAACCCATTCCGAGTGTCTGACTTTGAATATAATTTTAGCATCCAATAATTTCTTTACTTCATTCTAAATTAGAGGCTCCAGTTTTGGATGCATTTTTCTCAAAGGTTGCTGATAAGGCTTGACCCCAAACCTAATAGGGATGACATGCTGTATAATATTGGTGTTATATGTTTTAGGTTCTTCATATGTCCATGCAAAAACATCTTTGTACTATCTAAACAAACTAATGAACTTATTTCTTTCACCAGGAGAGCAACACTTTCCCAAATTCACATATTTGGGCTCAACTTCAGTTCCTAAATTTATCAGCTCGAATTGTAAAGATGAGCTATGAGTCTTGACATTTGCTGGTATTCTGGATTTGTTGTCTAAATCAAACATCCGCTCTAAGGTTCTGACCCCTTTAGGAATAAAGTTGTCGAATTTTAACTCAGCTTGATGTTCTTCATAATCGATAATTTCCCCTTTGAATGTCTCATCATTCGTCAAACATTCCAGAATTTGTTGATCATCATCAAAAACTCATAAATTGGTGATCATGTCTGGAACCGAAGACCTGAAAAGTAATTCAATAGAGCATATATTATTAGAGGGTACAAGTCTTGCAGCTGAGGTAGCTAACAAGTCAACTGCTGCATTTTTTATCCTAGGAATGGACACAATATTAAATGCATAAAAATTCTTTAGCAAATCCCATACTTCATTCTAATAAGCTTTTAAATGAGGTGAAATGCAATGTATCTGATTTCGAATCTGTTTTACTATTATTTCAGAATCCCCATACACTTTCATATTTTTTACTTTTAATTCAATTTCTTTTCTTAGTCCCTGGACTAATGCTTCATATTTGGCTGTATTATTGGTACATTCAAACTCTAATTTACATGAAAATTAAATGTTTATTTTTATTTGGATCGATCAGGACACAACCGGCTCCTGATCCTTCCAATGTCTTAGATCCATTAAAAAAAAGTGTCCAAAAACTATCTACTTCTACTGTACATGAATCAAAAACTACATCTGAAACTAAGTCTACTATTTTACAATAAAATTCATCAGCCTATGAAAACCGAAGGAGATCAGGCTGGGTGTCTGGTGTACCGCTGGATTCTTTCGCTTGGTAGTTTCCCAGTTCTAGTTCAATGAAGTAATTCCCCAATACAGAATTCACTAGTTCATTCTTTCCCTCTAACTGAGTAACATTGTGCTTCATGTGGGGCTCTCTTAATACTTTAATTTGATTGGGACTTCCTTTATAAGGCAACCAAATATGCGACCAATCTGATGCGAAATATCCATTTAACTTTGCTGACCAATCTCGACTCAAAACAAGTCCATAAGCCTCAAGTATATCTGCTACTACAATATCGATGAACTGACATACCTTTTCATTTGAAGATAATCGAATCAAAACATCCTCCATTTCCCCAATTACCTTCAAATTCATTATGTCTAACTGAATAACCTACCAGGTAGATGGTTTAGGCTGCCCATTTATATTTTTGCAGACTGAAAGAGGCATAACATTGACTGATGCCCCTGAGTCCACTAAACAATTGTGCACATTATGGTTGAAAATTTCAAAGGTTAATACAAATGGTGGGGTTTTGTGTTTAGACTTACCTCCCACACTTGCTTCACCAATTTCTTCTTCTTCAGGTTGATTGTCAATGGGAAGCTTTTCCTTTGGTACTTCGAGTGCTTTTAACAATTTTTCTTTTTGTTGAGGTATATTGCACATTTCAAATAATGAAATATTTGCCTTAGCCCTTTTAATATCTTCCACAATATCATATTCCATCTTATGTTCTTCTCGATTCTTTTCTACATCATCACTTTTCTCTACAACTGACTTAATAGGCATGTTGATTTTCTTTGGATCGTGACTGGTAATGGTAAACTCAGGAATTTTATCAGCTGTGGTGCTTTTCTGAAATTTCTTTACATTCTTTTGGAGTCTCTAAATTTTCGGGAGTACTGAATTATCTTTATTTACCAAATCTTGGCTTCTTGTTGTCACATTTGTTTCCGATATCTCCTCTTGTTTCAGAGTACCTTCATGTTCTGTATCAAAAAATGAGACACAGTCCCATAAAACCAAAGCATTCTCTTCTTGTTTTTCTGTGGACTTATTACCTTTTTCTTCCTCATCAGTAGCTTATGTTAGTTTAGAATCCAATATCTGATTCATCACTAATGTCATCGAATTGATCTGTTGAGGGCAATTTTTTTCAGAATGGGGCTACTGATGAAAGGTGCAAAAGTTATCCATACCTACGTTTGTTAAGTTCATTGATGCAGGACTATGTGGAGGAGGTTTAGATTGATTGTTGTCCTCTCTCCTTTTATAGTAAGGCTTATAAGATTTCTGAGCTTCCTTTTCCTTTTCCAAATCCTTATTCTGTTAGATAGTTTCTACATCATTTTCACCATCCCTTCAAAGTCATGTGATTGCTCCTCCTTAGGCTTAGTAAATAATAATGCTTTCTTACCAAAGTTTTTTTCTCCTGACTACTCAAGATAATCTTCTATGCTCTCTTTTTCAGCTTCTACTCTCTTAGCTTCATCATAAGTTTCTGACAACGTAGGTTTGACTTTCTCCTTGGAAAACATGGCCAAATCAGGCCCTAGAGCTGAGGTATAATATTCAATCAAAACTTTATCAGAGGGCTTATCAGTTTCAGAAAAAATTTTAAGATATGCAGCAAACCTTTGGGTGAAACTATGCAATTTTTCTTTTCTTTCTTTCTTCAAAGCACACAAGCCTTTCATAAAAGCTGCGTGAGTTTTCTGGGATGCATATTTACTTTTGAATATCCTTTCAAATGTGTCTTGCTTGTGGTTGAGTTTGCAGGAAGAGAAAAATACCATGAAGCTGCTGCTCCTTTCAAGTTCCCCAGCCCTTAGTCCTTCAATAGCCAAGTAGAAGCTTTACAAATGATCATCTACTAAAATATTTTCACTGGGGTCAAAATTGGGAAACATTTTCTCAAAAACCTAAGCTAAGTCATGCAAAGGAGGTGCTAGGTTTAGAGGTGACCTAGCCTTCCAAGCAGGTGGTGGATTTGGTGGGTTGGGTGGCTTATTTGTGTTTATGCCTGCCATGAGTCTGGGTGGAGAGTGAGGAGGTGAATGAATAGGAGTATGAACAGGTGAATAGTAAGGGGTCTCGGGACCTAGTTGATTCAAATGCTGAACAACTTCCTGTAAGGCTGTTTATATAAGTTCTTCAAAATCTCCAACCAACACTGAGTCTTCCAATACAGGATGGTCTTTCTTCTTATATTCTCTTCTAGGTAAGTCAGGGATAATCGGTAATCCTCCAATATTCTTCACATATGCCTTAGTATGTATTCTCAGATCATTAACTATTTCATTATTTCCAGAATACGAGTGCTCTTTACCCTTCTCTTCAGGAATTGGATTGGGAAACAAACTACTTTTAGAACTGTCACCGGTAGAATAAACTCGAGAAAATGGATTTCCTTGGCCAGCCATGCACTGGCGGCCTTTCTTCTAGCGCCAAAAATTGTTGAGTCCTGGAAAATCACAGGAAACAATAGCAAGGGATTCTCCCCAGTAGATGTTCCCAACTAGCCCGTTACTGTTTCGTATGGGGAATCCATTCGGTTTACAGTCCGGCTACCGTAGGTCAGTAAAAAAATTAAAAGGTTTTACCAGTTGCGGCCCAGTCCACCATGAATATTTTAGTGTTTTTAAGTTTTTTGTATGATATGCAAGTGCCTAACTAAAATGTAGATTGATAGAGAATACGAGGAGCAGTCACAATGTGATGCGCAGGTTCTTACCTCTCGTCTTAACTCTCTCGCATCTAAATCACACATAGCAAGAAAACTAAAACTAACTATCTAACCTATCCCTAGGGAGCAATATTGTCAATTATCAATGAGTAATGTATTTATGTGCATACCTTAAGAAAAATAACAGATAGCTGTTACTTATTTCGAAATACATGAATAGTAATAGATAGATGAACAACAAGATAGCTCATTGTTTATGAAAAGCATTCATTACTCATAGTGTAAATTCCATAGAATAAACTAGAGAGCATTCATACAAGAACATAGGTTCAAAGAGTTAGAATGATCTCATAGTTCATGGACACAAAGCTGAAAACAAAATAGTTCACATTCAACACATCCATGGCACAGCATTTGAAAACTTCCACGCAGCTTTCTCCAACATGAAACTTGTAATTCTTATTACAAAAGGAAATAGTTCTTCTTACAACATGTTCTCACAAATATCAATGGGAAAAAGTCCCTGCTCTCTATCTGATTCTCCTATATTTATACAAAAACAGCAAAACCTTTGGGTTGCCCCTCGGATGACCTTTGGGCTCCCCCAACCGTTTAATCCCACATTTTTTTCTTTTAGTGAGTGCTCATGATTTATCTAATACATTACATTTCATATTAATATTTTAAGAGCACTTTATAAAAAGGATCAGCTTGGTAACTGATGAAATTTTCCCAAGCCTGGGCCTCTACTACTATCGATTTGTTTGAGATCTCGGACCCCTGCTTCCTTCTTCTCTTTACTCATCTCTGCTTCTGCATTTCTTTATCTTCTTTCCTTGCTGCCTCCTTTCCTCTGCTTTATCTTCTAGACATGTCTTCTCTACAGCAGCAATCACCTTGTCATGAATAACCAGTCATTAGATCACTTAGCGTTTGACAAAGTAACACGAATTGTATCAATACATGCATTCTATGAAATGAACTATAAACAAATTTAAAGCATGAAAAGACAAATTAAAGAGAGCCCTACAAGCTGAGCCTGAAAATTCTCTAAATCCACTGTCCGAACTAAAACACAAGTCTGAAAAACAGACTTTTATCTTAATCCAGGCCGCATCTGGACCAATTCGACATCCTCCAATGAAAGCATGAAAAAGGACAAAGTAACCACCACTCCTCAATACACCAAACCCCCAAAATGCGCTCTTCATCACAAAAAATTTGACTCGACCAGCACCCATGGGAAAACTCTGCCATCCTATAAATTAGAGTAACGGCACAACAAAAAACACGGCGGGAAAACACTACCGACAATCGGAAGAAATCGACACTAAGAATTTGGCAGATAATCCAATTCAGCAGGCAGAAAAACTATAGCAATCGGATGATCAATTCACCGAGGAGCCGCAATGGCGGAATACCATCAGACTGTGGCTTCTACGATCAAATACACCATCAGTGAAATAAAGCATTAAAAGTTGTTGTCGATGTATCAGAGATCGGAACCATTATCCACTAAAACCACGGCACCGATGATCAGCGAAGATAAGCACTAATCCGTTGGATTCCGCAATGGCAGCTAGGTAAATAACTATGGCCCCGGTTCAATGTTCAAAATACTTCTGAAAAAAACAAAAATATATCATCGCAAAGCCAAAAGGCTGAACCGCACATCGGTGAAAGTAAGAACTGTCTATCTGCCTGTTTTCTAGTTGTCCTCCGAAATGGCAGCTGCGTCCATAACTACAGTTATGAATTAGCTGCGTCGATAACTATAGTTCCGAATCAAACTTCAGCAAAAAATCGCAAAGTAAAAGTTGAACAATAAAACAAAGGAATCGGTGAACATCAAGACTATCCATCGGGTCATTCATTGTTTAGCTCTCGCAACAGCAGCTGCATAGAGAACTACGGCCCTAATTTACTATTCAAATGACTTTCGGCATTGATAAATAAAAACCTTTACACATCAAAACTTAAAGTTCCAAAATCGAAAGCTTTAGCCAGACAAAGGCATTTTAAATCAACCAACTTCCGAAATGAAAGAAAACAGTTTACCTTGAATCAAACTCAAACATTCAAAATTGTATCAGAGGAACGACCGAGTTCAGGAAACCAAATAAACCAGGCAAGATGAAATCAACAAGGAGGGTCCAAAAATTTAAAAAATTTGGGAAAATTGTTACAGCTGCAACAAGGCTAGAATACAGTTTAAAGATTGTTTTGAAATGGTTACCCCAGTGATTATCCTTTCACAACCATAGGAAAATTATTGGGTGATAACAGGATGGGTTTTGATTATTCCAAAACCCCCTCTTAAGCTTGAATTTATGTACAATATCAAAAAAATATCATAGATATAGGGCCTAGCAACAAGGATTAGTCACCCTTTACATACTGCTTGTCCATACAAAACAAGGAAAAGAGGTAAAACCATAAGTGGGAAAATCCTCCCTCAAACATGGACATGAACAAAACTATATGAAATATGGTCTTCAATTTGTCTTCACCACATGATCAGTTATCCCATGTAAATACTTGATAATACTAAAGGTCCTCTCTGAAAACACCTTGGTGAAGATGTCTGCAACTTTATTAGCTGATGTGCTATATTGCAGATCAATGACCCCACCATGCACAAGTCCTCATATGTAGTGCATATGGATCTCTATGTGTTTGGTTCGCTTCCTAGGTACTGGATTAGTTGAGATACAAATGGTACTCTGGTTGTCACAATATATGACTGTATATTTCTTCGACTCGATCCCAAACTCTCCAAGCATTCCATGCAACCACAAACATTGAGTAGCTGCATTCACAACTCCTCTGTACTCTGCATCTGTAGATGAAAGTGTAATTTCACATTGCTTATTACTTGACCAGATGATTGGTCCATCTGTAATCATAAACACATATCTAGAACTAGATTTCCTATCAATTCTATCACCTACCCTATTAGAATATTAATCCATCATTAGTACCTTGGTTACACTAATTAGTCAATTTTATTTCTTTTTAAGCTTTAATACACTATGAGGTGGACTAAGGGTGCTTAGTTGGACATATGCCATGAAAATTTGGGGATTTCACACCCACATGGGCACTCTAGCTCAGTCAACCATCCACATGTGTGTCTCCATCATTGTTGGTGCGCTCCCATACATTGGATGTGGTCAACTAAGTTGACTTGGAGCGCTAGAGTGGGATTTTTCCCAAATTTGGCATGATTTTGTGCATTAAATGTTGTATTTAGACTCTAAACCACCTAGATTCCACACCCACATTGTCCAAGGTGTAATCATTTACCCAAAACACATCAGCCATGTCAACTCAGCAATTCATGGTAGTTTGGGGTGATTTGGGACATGATTGGCCCACCTAGGGGGTTTGATGCCATTTTGGCAATTTTGACTTGTATGCTCACAATTGGCTTCCAAAACCTTAAGAAACTCCTATGATGTATTATATACCTAATAATAACAAGTTTCATGGTTAGACAGTCCAAAATTATCTTGTTTATGTTCACATTGTGTGTGTAATTTATCTATAATTTGATGGTTTTTGTTGATTCTTACACCAAAATTTGATTTGTGAACTTCACTAACGCTCCTAGATTCTCCTGTGGTTCAAATTACTCACTTGGTGGTTTGAATTCCTCACATGGTATCAGATCCTGTTGGATATTTTTGAGTTGCAGATCAATTCATACTGATTTGAGCTACATTTTTAGTGGAGTTCTAGATAAAATCGAATTATTCAGTGCAAACCATTTAGCAATTTCACCACCATCAGTGTAGAAAGAAATAGAGGCTGCCCACATCATGCTAACACCCTTCAATTTTTTGGATTGGAAGGAAGATATGGTGATTCAACTAAGAGCTAAGGGGATTTTCAGAGTTACCATGGGCACTGAAGTGCAACCAAACTCTGTTGTTGAGAAAGCTAAGTATTTCAACAAATTGGATGAGGAATATTCCATTGTTGTGCCTGAGCATATCAATAGAGCTTTTGTTCCACCTTGATAGTTTGACATCACCAAAAGAGGTTTGGGAAAAACTAGAATCTCTATTTGGACAAACTAATGAGCTACGTGGTCACCAGCTTGAGAATGAGCTTATCAACTTGAGTCCAGTGCACTATGACACAATCCATGACTTCTTCACCAAGTTCAAATCACTTTTATTGTAGTTAAAATAATGTGGGATTGAGAAGAAAGAAGACCAGTTGATCTTGTCTATACTTTCGAAGTTGGGGCTAGAGTTCTTGGTTTTTGTGAGTACAATCCACTCTGGAAAACTTAGACTTCAAAACTAGAAAATGCCCAGTCTAGAAAAATTCATGGATCCACTCACTCAAGAGCAAGATAAACTTGTCCAAATGGGCATCATCAAGACCAAGGATCAAGCTCTAGCAGTGGGGGTTTCGAATTCCTCAAAGGGCAAGCTCAAGTCTAAGAATTTGAAGCTTCCAGAGAAGAAGAAAAACCCAGAAAAACCCAAATCCAATGATGCAAGTTCAAATCCTTCCAAGGAGAAGGACAAGAAGGGAAAAGAGAAGGCCAAATGCACCTTTTGCCACAAGGGATGGCATCCAAAGAGTTCATGCATGAAAACACTACAACAAAACCCTGTGATTAGCAACTCTTTTAGCTTCCTTTTTAGAATCCACTATCACTTTTAGTGTATTTTTCATCATTTTTTGGAAAAAGTGGACACTTTTCCATG
Source organism: Pseudotsuga menziesii (assembly GCA_001517045.1). Taxonomy (NCBI): domain Eukaryota; kingdom Viridiplantae; phylum Streptophyta; class Pinopsida; order Pinales; family Pinaceae; genus Pseudotsuga; species Pseudotsuga menziesii. The sequence goes on along the minus strand of LPNX010617185.1, from coordinate 35,276 downwards.
GGATGATGCTTTTAATGGTGTTATTTGCATCCCTTTTAGAAAGCTGGCACTATTTTGGATGATAATTAGCATCCCAAGTAGCATCCCAATTAGTGTCATGTTTTAAAAGTTGGCGCTATTGTGGACGCTAATTAACATCCCAATTAACGTCCCAATTAGCGTTCCAATTAGCATCACAATTAGAATCCCAATTAATATCCCAATTAGCGTCCAAAAAAAATCCCATATAATGCCCAAAATAGCCTCCAAAAAAATGTCTTGAATAGCATATCACCATATATTAATCTAGGGTTAGAGACAGGAACTGTGCCATGAATTTTAGCAGGAAAAACATCCAACATATCATGAACTATAGAGCCAAGAATTGCGCCTAGAAAACATCCAACATAGTACCAGGTGTAGCGCCTGGAATAATGCCAGAAATTTTGAAAGGAACCGCGCTAGGAATTGCACTAGGTTTAGAGCTAGGAATTGTGTTCGAAAAACGTCCAACATAACGCTAGATATATTAATGTCAATGTCAATGATCATGATTCATGTGATAGTACTTTTGGTATTGATTTATCATAGTGGCACCTAAATGATCATAATCATGGAACTTTTGGATCTTGATTAATCCTAACGAGAGGTAAATTATCTTAATTTGTCACATAAATTTCTCTAATGACATTTGAGTGTCCCCAACAACATTTGATAGACTCTAATGGCATATGATTGGCCCTAACAACATGACGATGATGCATTACGATAATTATGATGGAGCGTATGGATATGATTTGATAAGTATAAGACTATATCATCAATTCTTTTGAGGTAGTAGGGCTCCTTGCTCATAATTATCACAATTATATTGATGATGACTACAACGACGACAGTGATGTTGATTTATTGTATGATGATGATGATGATGTAGATGTCAATGATGATTATGCATGTGGTAGCACTTTTGGATCCTAATTGATTCTAATGGAACCTAAATGTCTGTAATGACATCTAAACGACCCTTCTATCATCAAAATGACTGTAATAACATATAAATGACCTTAAAAATTACATGACATGAATCCTAATGGCAACAGACTGGCACCAATAATTAAGGAATTGTGTATGGAGTCATGCCAGCAGCTAGAAGCCTTCAAGATTTTTCCTGCATTAAAAAAAATGAAAAAAATGGAAGTGTTATTAGTGGCAGGGATAGCAAGTGTCACCGATGAGTTTGTTAGTGAACTTCTCGCTTATTTAGGCTGTGACTTGAAAGAGATTTCTCTATTTGGTTGTGGTTAAGTGGTTCAATTTCTTTAGTGTTTTAAATTACTTAAGTTCAAATAACTTGGATAGTGGAATATATTTCAGAGCGCATCTTGTGCTTACCTACGTTATTGAGGGTGTTTATTGATCACTAGATAATTGCAATGTAGAAATTTGACTGATGGTGCCCTAGAAGCAATAGGTATTATGTGTTGTGCACCGAATTCTCTCATCCTGGACAACCTTTATCTATTCACTGACACAACACTTTTCCACCTTGAAAATGGATGCAGATCACTTCAAACCTTATCATTAAAAATATGTTCATTCATGTTAGTGAATTGTGCATAACTATTTCTAAGGGGTGTGAAGTAAAATTGTTGCATGCAACATTCATGTTGAAAATTTTTTATAATGCTTTTTATGCATGGTATTATGATTGATGTTTAGTCTAGAGTTTAAACTAACCTTTATAAACCATATCCTATTGATGCTTATATAAATCTTTCCATTGCTAGAACAACCCTTATTTGTTGATGACTTTGATGCAAGAAGCCTCCAATACCAAGCAGATATACTATACTTTTGCAATTGAAACTCTTCCTTAGATGCATTTTTTCCTTTTTTGGTATTTAGCTTGCATATTTCTAAACCACTTTTGGGATATAAAATATCATGTATTTAGCAGTACCATTTGATTTCTTTCTGAACAGCTTTGGGATATAAATGTATTTTTTAATTCTCTTTCTTAGTCCCTTGGTCCCATCAACTAGGTTTAAAATATCTCTTTTATCGAGATGACAAAAATATATATGCTTATCATTTTTATTTTTTGTTTCCTTGGATGAATTTTAATAAATTTTAAGTAGAACTTTAGATATTCAACATCTACATCCAAGTTTTTGGTGGTTAATTTAGTTTGGTATAAAGAAAATTGGCATTTCCTAGGTATTGTTTGTAATGTAGCCTTGTGTTTTTTTCCAATGGTAACTTTGCAAGGAAATCTGTGATGCTTCCCAACATTCCTTGATGGAATCCCTAATAAACCCATTGGCTTAGATTAGTGCACCTCACCTAGGATGATTCGAACTAGGAACCTACTAGTATTGGCACTAGCCATGGAATTCCAATAATGGTTCCATAACCTTCAACATGACATCATATTTTGTTTGGAAATCATCTCATTATATACATGTCCCTTGGTGAGTCATGTGGGTTTGTACAAAACTCATAGGAATGTCTCCTCAACTTTTGTTGGTTGCTAATGGCATTTGGTATTGAGTAATTTACAAAAGAATGTGATATTTTCCAAAACAATAAGGCATAAAATGTTCCTCATCTTAGTATTCTCCAACATAATGTCACTGCAAATTTAATGAACGTAAATCATACATATTAAGTGTGTGTTGGTGTATAATAAATAGTCTAAGTCTCAAAGAGTTGAGTCCTATCATACCTTGTGGCCATTCAATGGTATTTAAAATGTCACAAGTATTTGTATCAACCATCACATTCATTATCATCATTATATTTTTATCCTTATGGGATTTCAACTATATCCTATTTAACCAAATATTTATGGTTATGAAAATTATTATTTGGAACTACTAACCATAAGTGAGAAGAGATATATATGGAATTCATCACTAGTTTGTCACTCTTAGAAGGTAAAGATTATCTCCTTGTGGCGATTAACTATTTATCTTGAAAAAATGTGCAATTAAGGGCATACAGATCTCAATGAACATAGTATTCAGGTTTATAACTTTTTCGAATTGAATGTTTCCTCCTAAATTTGCTACCCATTTCCTAGAGAGAAGCATACCCCTTGGATCTGGCACATCAATGACACCAACTATCCATAAAATAGCCAACATCCAAGTATGTAGCAAGTCTTACATGTAAGTCTTTAATCAATACATGGACCTTGATTTTCCTTGGGTCCGTAGCACATATACTTTGACAAGGTATGGATATTTGCAGGCCAATATTCTACATAACATCGAGGGGAATCGTGCATCATTTAAGGCTACTAAGTCAAGCATACAATTATGCAGCAACCCAATATTTGCATGCTCGACGAAGGAAGGAAATCAAAAGGTTGTATAAACCCGCGTCTTCCTTCAATGTGCTTGAGGTAATTAATCTTATATTCATTAAGTAAAACGATAGTATGATGCACATAAGTAAAAGAAAGTAGGAAAGATATGACCGGTCATAGTGTCAACCTAACCAAGCACAAACATATAATAAGGTAGGTAGTAGTAAATTAAATAGGGAAGTTCTTAGGCACGATCTCTGAAGTGTTGACATTATTTAGTTAATCCAAGAAGGTAGGCAGTTCTGAATATCCCATGAGTTGCAAAAACAAGATCATTGACCAACAATGTAACATAGAATGAAGAATGAGTATCGTTCCCTCCTCCTTGGTTCACACCTTAACACAACTGACATCTCCTTGGTCTCTTTAAACTCTAATATATTTTTTATTCAAACTATTTGGACTGGGATTTCATAAGTTCAATGAGGGGCACCTGCACTTTTTCCTTAGATATTTCAATAGCCAAATTAGTATTGAGAACATCACTAATCAATATACATTGGGCTTGTTTGGCATGCTATTTTGGTTGTTGATTTGCTGATGCCTACAAACATAAGTCTTTAATGAAGAATTGGTCCACACTAATAATGGAAGAGAAATCCACATGTGTGATTTCATGCCAAAATTAGACTCAAGGCTAGCACGCATCATAAGTAACCTCCATGATGTGGTCTCTAAGGTTTAACCACTTCTAAATAAGCATGAAAATGGCTAAGAACAAGGAGGAAGTGGTTACTGAGACATTAATTAATAGCCACTAATCCACACAAGCTCCATATTGTGCTACATCAAGAGGTTTTAGGACAATCAATTTACTTAAAAGAGTCATTTATGTATGACACCTACTTACTCATAAATACATTACTAGAGTCCTTCCTTATACTATGAGTTCTTTGGCCTTGGATTTTAAGAGTGAACCTATATTTTCTTCAACCGTGACCATTACTAGGAGTAGTTTGACACCACACAAGATTAAACCTAGGGCCTTGTCAATGTATGACACTCTCTAGAAGGCATTATCTAATATGGACTATGTGTTGACACTTACATTATTGATACTAATAATTAATAGGCTAGCTCCTCCCTAGATACTTGTCATATAAAAAAAGTTTTAGCTGATATGTTTCTCGATTTACTCTCCTTCACATGACAAGTTTCTTCTTCATATAACCTAATGTCTATGTTTTTGTCTTTTTAACCTTGTGCTTGTCTATTTTTTTTTCATTTTATCTCGTTTTAAAATTTTGTAGCAATTAATTTTAAAATATATAAATCTCATAAAATTATATTTATCTTAAATGTATAAAAAATATTTTTATACTAAAAATTGGAGAGAACATAATTTCGGAGAGAACATAAAAATCTGTTTATAATTTCGGTATTTAATTGCCATCACTACCATGGATAACAAAACATTGGAGAGAACCTGGAGGTTCTTGAAGAGGTGGTCCATGAATTCTATAGCTCTAGAGTCAATATCTCCTTCTTCCCTTACAAAAACCCTGGTAAGTTTCTTGGTTTACTGTGAATTGATAAATTTTGCCTCATTATAACACTAAAGCATAGGTAGCTAGGTTAAAATCGTTGGTAAGTTTCCTTTTTATTGCGAATTTTTATCTTTTGCCTACTAATATTGTTATAATATTGAAGCTTAGGTAGGTAGGTTAATATCATAGGTAAGTAGGTCAATATCACACGTAAGGAGGTAGGAGTTATGAGGGAGGGTAGGTAAATATCCTAGTGTTAGCTATATCCTTGATTTATGGCTGAAGCAAGCTTATTAATTTGGTTGGGCGTAAAGCACTCCATTAAAAAGGTTGGGTGGATGTATTGTTGGACGTAAATGACTCCATTATATTGGTGGATGTACTCTATTGTATTGGTGGATCTATTGTTGGGTGTAAACAATTTGATTCCATCCAATGTATTTGTATAATTTCATAAATAATTATCCCATGGAATTTCCCAACCAAGGCTTGTCTTTAGTAGTGTAGAATGCCTCAAGCATGATTCCCTCCTCCACAACCAACCTTGGATTCTCTTCACACTATTTAACAATTCTTGTCCTTGTTTTCTTTAACATGGACCCCTTCGAATGCTTTATTGCCTTTGACTCTCAACTATTGTCATTTTAGTCTTGAAACTTTTTCTTTGGTGATTGCGACGAGACATTTCAATCAAAGCCTTTAGTGATATATCTACTAAGGTAGGTTGATTGTTATATGATGTCGATATCACTAACGTGAGTTTCCAGTGAAGACCATTACTTTATTTTATATGAGTACCCTAACCATTATCACTACTCATAGGGAGCCTTGTATTCCTCTAAGTGATACATTGGCTTTGGTTCATATCTAACTGATCTCCACCAAACGATAGAGGATCCCTTTTTCCCTAAACATTCAAGGTAAAACCCTCATCTTGTCACTTTGTAAAAGAGGCGAAACTT